>JAVTVY010023112.1:0-97919 GCA_036873755.1 Hanleya hanleyi | reverse complement strand
CAACCTGGGAAATTCACACACGTTCATTGTGATATGGGTGGTTTGGATTTGTTTTTCACGTCTCGTCATTTAGAACACGATGGGAAGGGTCCCGGAGCGAAACGGTGAAATTTTGGAAAAAGTCACCGAGGCCTGGGTAGGCCCATAGGCCTATACTGCATGGCTATGGGTGTATAGGTCCATACGGGGTGGACGTTTTGGGATCTAGGTGGGCCACTAATGGCCCGATGGGGTCGAGTGAGGTATCAATGTGAAGCCTATGTGAGGGGGCAACTGATGGGATGGATGTGGGGTAGGAATATCGTCATTCTGCGCATGTGCAATAGACAAAGTGTATGGAAATAGACGTTTTGGGATCTAGGGGAGCCACTAGTGGGCCGATTGGATCGAGTGAGGTATCAATGTGAAGCCTATGTGAGGGAGCATCTGATGGGGTGAGTGCGGGGTTGAAATATCGTCACTCTGCGCATGCGCAGTGGACAAAGGGTATGGAAATAGACGTTTTGGGGTCTAGGTGGGCCACTAGTGGGCCGATGGATCGAGTGAGGTATCCATGTGAAGCCTATGTGAGGGGGCTAGACTAGGGTATCGTTTCCATTCTGCTGCGCAGGTCACGTGGGTTGTGACGTCACTTCCGGGTTTCACATCCAAACCCAGCAGAGTTCCAATGTTCTCTTAGACGTCCGGATGTCCGCCCCGGCCCGGCCCGCCCCGGCCGCAGCGCGCGCGCGCGTCATCACCGGCAGTGCGCGGATAAATGTCGGGTCAAAAGGTCAAAGGTCACATCCAGGTCAAAAGGTCCAAGGTCTCCCTTTCGGCAAGGTTCGGAGACAATGTTGCGGCATCGATATACAGAGATTGAACCCCAAAAGGGGATTGTAAAATTAACCTGGGAAGGATGGGCAGTTCCATTTGGACCAATCAGCGGTCCAGAAAAAGAGGCAATGAGCGATCGATAAAAGAACCAATGGACGGGTACTAGAATTTCGCTCACGTCTGCGCCTACATCCGGGTACTGGGATGCTTTCACCTACGTCCGCGCCTACATCCGGGTTCTTGTACACCCGGGTAATGTTTTCTGGACATGGATGGGTTATCTTTGGCTCCATTCTAGGCCACTGATTGGCTAATACGGTGTTCAAAGCCAGTTTCTTGCATTATGCTCATATAGAAAACACACAAGACAGGGTTTTTTGGTGAGATCTCATTTTGTTTTTTATTCAGTGAACAACAACAACGTGAGAACAACCACGTGAAAACTGAAGCCCAGAACAAGGGGCTTGTACATTGAAAGTACTGAAGCCCAGAACAGGGGCTTGTACATTGAAGCCCAGAACAGGGGGCTTGTAAACTTAAGCCCAGAACAGCGGGCGTGTGTACATTGAAAGAACTTAAGCCCAGAACGGGGCTTGTACATTGAAATGATGGGCGGCCCAGTCATATACGAGTACATCGCGGTCCTCGGCCTTGGGGTACTCGTCAAACATCTGTACGATGGTAGATAAGGTCCTTCCCCGGCATCAATGGTACAGGTAAAACAAGCAATATTGTCCGCACACGCTACTGGTCAGGCTTTGCAACGTTTGACTGTTCCAACACCACGTCTCTGTACCTTGATCCATGAAGTCTGTTAAATCGGGATGGAGGGGTGGCAGGCCGTACGGGTCAAGGTATTCCCCCTGCTGTTCTGTCAAGTACACGGCCACCCAATGTTCACCGGGCCGATCCATCGGGTCCATGTTGAGAACGTATGCAGCAGGATACACACGGTTTAATGGGAACACATCTCGGGCGAACACCCCTTGAAAGACCATACGTGTCCCTGGGTCATTCTCCAGCACGGTGGTTATCTGGTCTGTATCCATGTTAGGTGGAAAAGTCACACAGGACGTTGCGCGCCTTGTCCACTTGAATGATGTTGTCAAACTCGGCGTAGCAGATCACATTGACGGTGGTCCCGAGGGCTCGTGCAAAGTGGATTTCCAACCGCAAATTGCCTTGCTGGGCCAGGGCCAGCTGATGGTCGTTCTCTAAGGTGGGGGTCAGATCGAAACAGAACAACGTGTATCCGTTCGCGTAGTCCTCCCGACTGATCATATTCCCTTCGTCCTGGTTGATTTGGCCGGTGGCTGTAAACAGGCTCTGATAGGCTCGAATGAAATTCCTCCGCCCAAAGTTCGGGGTTAAGGCCGTGGCTGGCACCTGTTGTCCATCCACATGCAGGGCCACAAAATTGATGCCGAAATGTTGAAAGTCAAACGGATTCTCTGGGTAGGCTCCGCTGAAACTGGTATTTTCCACACAGGCCAGGATCAATCGCTTTGGTAGTTCCCCCAGGAACAGGTTTTCTTTGTTGGCGCCCATATTTCCAGCAGGCATAGAGAACACTTTGGTTCGTACACGTCGGATAGGGTACTGGGCTGGTTTTGTTTCCAAGGTTTTCATGTGTCCCAATTGAACGGCTGGATTCGGTTTCACTTTTCGGACATACAGACTGCCTCTTGGATAACAATCTTATAGTCAGCTGCATGCCCATCTACGTTAGTGGCCATCAAGGCGAAGGTCGGAGGCGCCCGTATCAGTCGGATTTTGATGGGGATCTTGTTCAAGAGGTACCCGGTCTTGCATGAACATGTCTGCGTGTAGTCGACCCATGAGATCCACCGAGGCACCGTTCGCAGTGAAAGCCTTCCATTTGTTATATCCCACATTGTCCACCGTGTCCATGTGCTTGGGTGTCTCCTGGTAGAATAAAGCGGCTGTCAGTTGAGATTTTTTAGCCTCTCGGCCATATGACAACAGTGTCTCAATGTAGGCTCGATAGGGGTACGTGTTGGTCGAGTCACTGATGAGTTTGTCGCTGAGAAATATATCCACCTGTTGAAATATCGAGTG
Organism: Hanleya hanleyi; assembly: GCA_036873755.1. Lineage (NCBI taxonomy): Eukaryota > Metazoa > Mollusca > Polyplacophora > Lepidopleurida > Hanleyidae > Hanleya > Hanleya hanleyi. The sequence goes on along the minus strand of JAVTVY010023112.1, from coordinate 95,024 downwards.
CAGCCAGAGATTCGTCGGGCCCACCGTTGCAGCTTGGGTGATTCTGGAGCCATCCCCATTGACCACCTTGGCTTTCACATACAAGTATGTATGGGCTAAATCCACACAGGCCGTATCCGCATTACTGATGGTGAACTCGATGGGCCCTGTTTCGTTGATGCTGGAGAGCGGGAGATGCTCCACCCATAATCCTTGTTCGGCACTGGTCTGTGTGGGCGGCACGATCCACAAATCAAATTCACAGTTGGTGGAGGGGCAGGACTCTGCGTGGATCAAGGACATGTTTTAAGAAAATATATCCTGGGTCTTCGATGTGCGTCGTCGCTGGGTCGGTCGTCGACTGGTGCGTGGTCTCGGTGGGGCAGCTCTTTTATTCCCTACGGTGCGTTGTGCTTTGGCCACCAAGACGCCTCCCGCTTCTTTGGCCCGCCGTTTCAAGGCTTCTTTGGGTGCCGTACCCCCCAAGACATCACCGGCCACTTGCAGTCCACTGCGTACCGCTTGTTTGCCGATTGCTTTCACCCTGCGCGTCACCAAGGGCAGGAACGTTTTGACGATACTGCCGAGTATGTTCCCCAGCCCATGTCCTCGTTGCATGCGTGCACCGCTAAAGACCGGAAAGCCACCCCCGGCCTGTTGGGCATAATAGTCCATATAGCTGCGTGCATCGCACTCGTAAGGCACCTTCGTTATGCAAAGTGGAGAGCACGTGCTTGTCGAAAATGAAGTGTCAGCACCACTTTCCCGCGTTCGAATGCCACCGGTCGTCCCGTGTCATCTCTTATATCCACCGTGATAATGTTGATGTCGGTTTGTCGTACGGGCAGGTAGAGCATGTGGGTGAAACTCTGGGTGACTTGATCTCCATACGTCTTTTTAATGGGCACCACCCGTAACAGAGGTGTGTTGATATCGCCCACGATGTGGTTGTCCACCACGTCCGAGTAGACGTAGAGTCCGTACATACCCGACTTCATATCCATCGGGATCTCGCCTTGGTGGGCGGTGGGACCAGCGAACGGCTGTAGATCGAAACCCAGCATTTGCTGTAGGATAGGACTCAGTACGACACTCGCGTTGGCGGTGACGATAAGCTGTGACTTGTCGTTGTGTGCGTTGTAATCGAAGTCCACGTGATTCTTGAAGGGAAAGGATTTGATGGGTTTTGAAGTATTCGTGACCTCCCGTAGAGCCTTATAATGCAACAGTCTTGACAGCCCACCCATGAACTCCTTGGGAGTATCGTATTGGCCTTCGGGGAGGGTGAATCGGGTGTTTTTGCCTTCGTAGGTCACCTCGTACCACACTTCATTGGCTCGCACGTTGTACCACGAGTAAGGCTATTGGATATCCACGAGGCCACATTCCCATCGTCCATGTAAATGCAACGGTTGCGGTAACTGGGTGACGTACTTGGCCACGGTGTTGTCAGGAAACACATCCAGCGAACTGTTACTGGGTAGGGTGAGGTAAAACATGGCGACTGAGCTGTCCTGCTACTGCTGTTGGTTTTAATAGGTGTTCCAGGGCTTGGGCGGTTGTGTCCGGCGTCGTGTTCGTCGCGTTGACTTGCTACGTGTCACGGCTCTGGAGATGTGGGGTGTCCTGATCAAGGGTGGTTTTTTAAAGGTCTGAAAAGAAGGTGCCCGTTGTGGTGGTGGTGTTTTGGGGGGTGACTCCGGTTCCCATTCGGATTCCCAAGAAGGTAGTGGGCCACTCGGCGAGTCACGCTGCATAAAGGCCCAGCGGTGGGGGTTCCCCACCAATTCCTGTGGTACATGCATGTCTTTCAAGCCTTGAGCGAAGACCTCCCATCCTCGAAGATCCGTGTGCGACCTGCGTTGACGCATCAGGTCATTCACTAAATCCGTCATGTGATTACCAGGGACCACCTGATTCTGTACCAGTAGTTCACCTCTATCATTCCAAGTCATGTTAGGATTCTGTTTCATCCGTTGTAATACCAGGCCAGCTTGTTTCTTGAACGATGCAGGTACACTCTTCAGCACTTCGTCTTCCACCCACAGTGGGGCTGTGGGTGGTACCCCTGGTAATGGCGGCTGTTGGAGCGGTGCTGAGGTCGGCGGTCTGTCACGTGGTGGTGGTGGTGGTGGTGGGGTAGAGAAGGTTTTGTATTGGTCCATGAACGTCATGTACCGTTGAAGCGTCTCATTGTACCGTTGTACTTTCTCACTGTCGCTTTTTTTCTTTTTCTGTCGCTTAACATACCAAAAATATACTGGACTCCCAAAATGCATAAATCACCATACAAAGCTAGATTCATAGCTGGTTCTAGAAGCTGCACCACCAAGCTTCTTTCAACCCTAATGACGAGGGCCCTTCAGGAGGTAAAAGCATTTTGGGAAAGGCATTGCGCCACTATTTTCAAGAACTCTGGCGTTGAATGTATGTGGATATTGAAAAACTCAAAATGTCTTACGGAAGAACTTGATGCTAAAGGTCACATACCGTACAGACATATATCCACATGGGATTTCTCGACTCTCTATACTACAATCCCTCATCAGGACCTTATTGACCGTATAAGTTCATTAATAGTATCTGTGTTCAAGAATACTGATCGTAGATATATTAATGTCGGAAGCCATAAAGCATTCTTTAGCTCGACTACATACAAGAGATATCATTCATGGGATGTTTCTTTGTTTGTAGAGTTGCTTGAATTTCTCATTAAAAATATTTATGTGAAATTTGGCAACACAATATATCAGCAGCATATAGGTATTCCAATGGGTACTAATTGTGCATCCCTGTTGGCTGACCTGTATCTGTTCTCTTATGAATATGACTATATGCTGGCGCTTTCAAAAACCGATCCACTCAAAGCCCGTTCCTTCTCATTCACCAAACGCTATATAGACGATCTTCGCGCTGTGGATAATCGCTATATAAATGACGCAGTGAAGGATATATATCCACCTTCACTGGATTTGAAGGAAACTACAGATAGCCCTACAGGCACATCATATTTAGATCTATATCTCTATAAAAATGAAACGGGCCTTCTCTCTCGTCGACTTTATGACAAAAAAATGATTACAATTTCGACATCGTAAACTATCCCTTTCTGGACAGTAATATTCCAGTGGAACCTGCATATGGCGTATACATATCACGCCTAGTAGCATTTGCTAGATCCTGTGTTAAATGTGACGATTTTAATCAACGTCACAAACATTGTTGCAGAAACTTATAAAACAGGGCTACACCACCAAGCGCCTCCACTCAAAGTTTCTCAAATTTGGCGATACATATCGCATGTTGATAGCAAAATACAAGCGTAGCGTGCAAGATCTATGGCGTTACGTTTCGTAACTTGTGTCTAATTCCGCTTAACCCGGGGTTAGGGGCCGTATGAACCCATGTACTTCAAGATCCTCATGGTAATCATATGAACAGTCACAATCAAAGCGTGACTGAGATACATCATTCTTTAGATGACGACTTTACAACGAATATTATGATTAAGAATACTGATCAGCGATACGGATTTGATATTTTTGGAACATCATGATGTCTTGCCGGCATCATTGAAAATTGTTGACCGCTTCTCTCTTGCAGGAAACAAGCCTATGTTTATGTATAGTTTTGTCTTTTTGAATTTGGTGCTAATACTGTTATATGGAAATGGAATAGGTAACATACCATACCCTTATAGGTAACATAACATAGGTAACATAACATAACATAACATAACATAGGTTATAGGTAACATAACATACCCTTATATGTGTTGTAATTTGGATTATGGACGCGGATATTCTCTAATGGACGACGGCTGGATTATGAATGACGGACTAGACGCTTGTAATCTGTAAGATCTGTTGCATCTCTCCATCGAGGGTGTTTATGGTCTTCACCGTAGGTGGGACAGGGTAGGGCGATTGGAGGTTTTGAAGGAACCGTGGTTCGACGAGGACCATTTTTTTCGTGTGGTTCATTGTCGGCCGAAGAGTCCACCCAATACTGGACCCAACACGGAAGCGGCCAACGGTGCTAAGATGGCCCCGAGAAAGCCGCCTTTCTGTAACACCTTTTTCTTTTGTGTTTGAGGGACCCGCTTCTGGACTAGGGTTCGGAGACCTGTCTTATGCTCGGCCAACTTGGTCTTCTGAGCCGGAGTCAGTGGTACGTTGCCTTTTAACAGGTTGTACCCGATCTCGCACAGACAGCGTACAAGGTCAGGCTCCGCACCGCGTACAATGGTTCGGACCAACTCGGGTGGGGCCGTCTTCAATACACGGAGCGTGGGAGCATGCTTCCGTACTCGCGCAGACATCATGTACAACTAATGCCAGAACCCACAACTCTGCTCTTTTTATCTACCTCAGAGACAAAGTCAACCATGCTGTGGTATTCATTCTTTTTATTATCCCCATCATCAAACACACACTCCAGCTGGGGGAGCCACTGTGGGTGTGTTTACATTATTTTTGCATGTACACGTGGTGGGCCTCTCCGGGAAAGATGCCGGTCCGTAGTCGAAGGTGGTCGGGGGTGGCTTGCTTGAGGTCGAAGAGCATATACCCGTGCTCAAAATTCCGTTCCGTTTTCAAAATCTGCTCCACCGTGTAGTAGTCTTGCTGTGTTTTTACGACAGGCTGTAATTCCGTCTCGTAAAACGTCCCTAGCAACGGTTCCCCTTGAAGATCTTCCAGTTCATAGACTTGCTGCTGTCGGGGTAGGCGCCGTTTAATCAGGAAGTGCTCATCGCTCCAGTTGGGCAAGTAACTTTTCTCAAATTGACCTTTGACTTTACTGATCCGTACAGGGTCCCCGACCTTGAACACCGCCTTCGTCGTTCGCTGCGATGGCCTGGGGTACAAGACACGCCGGACTTGGGCTTCACTGCGTTGGGTCACGGTAATGGGGGCTCTGTCTATACTCCGATGATAGGCTCGATTGTAACCACTCACAAGTTTCGGGAGAACATCGATATACCGCCTTGTATTCTTATAGGTGAAATATTTATACATGCGGCCTTTGAATGTCCTGTTGAACCTTTCCACCATGGAAACCTTGGTCTCGTTGTACGTATGGAAGAAAAACACCTTCTGGGCTTTCAGAAACTGTTGGAACGGTCTGTTGAGGAATTCCGTGCCTTCGTCGGTTTGCAAATACAAAGGTTTGCGCCCGGTCTTGAAGATGTCTTTGAACGCCGCCATGAGATTCGCCCCCGTTTTCGTCCGGATGGGTACCACCCACGCATACTTCGATAGGATATCGATGCACGTCAAGATATACCGATTCCCATCGTTGTGTTTGGCAAAGGCGCTCATATCGACCAAATCCGCTTGCCACTGGGCATCTATTCCTCCCACGATGACCCGGTTCCGTAGAAATGGCGACGGACAGATCGATGTAAGGTATAGGTGTCTTGTTTTCTTAACCAATCTCGGACTTGGGCACGTTGTATCCCCTGGGGTTTGGCCGCTCGATAGAGAGCCGACAATGAAATAGGCCGCCGGACTGTCGGGGCTGTAGTATAAGTTATCCAACACCTTCTCCCAGCGCTTCATGGTGACAAATGATGATGGACCCTGGCTCTATCGTTTATTTATAACGGGTATATCTTGGGCCGGAGTTTCTTTCTGATTTTCTTCGTTGGCTTCCACAGTGTCCATGGTAAATGACCAGTCCAGCTCGTCTGATGACCGCTTGATAAGCACTTGATCCACATCTACTACGGCATCTTCCAATGCAGACCATAGATCAGGGTGAAGGGTAAAATGCACTGTACCCCCATCTAGCCGAGCCAACTGAGCAAAGAAAGGGCCGCGTCGGATGTACACATCGTGACACAGGTGGATGAGGTCGCCGTCCAGTTCACCAGACAACACCCGTTTGAATTTGGTCCAGCCCTCCCGGGACAGACGAATGTGAGCCGGGCACGGTTGTGTAGGGTCCGCATCACAGATGTCTCCCACCTCCTCCATGATATCGACCTTATCCGCATACACGTGCTGGAAAACCTCGGGGGTCAAGCTGAGATATTATAGTATTATATGCTCCGTCATGGTCAGTACGTGAATGGTACCAGATTTGACTGTCTCTCGTATTTATAGGGAGAGCCCCGTGAGATCAAAGGATCGGGTGGTCATGTCACTGGGCTGACTGAGTCTAGCCGGGTAATCAATGGCATCGTCGTCTGGTTCATGGCTAGACATTTGTTCATTGGGTTCTGCCGCCGATTCTCTCAGGGCACGAGCCCACTCCAACTCGTCTGATGACCGCTCGTCCGGTGTAAACAGCTGGTCCACGATAGGCATCACTTTCTCGAAGGCTGTCCACAGATCGGGGTCTAGGGTGAAGCCTCGCGTAGGGTCTTGGTAGCGGCCCAGGCGTGGGAAGAAGGTCCACGGTGTACGTAGATGGCATTGTCTATGTGGATGAGGTGTCCGTCGAGCTCGCCGCTCAACACCCGTTTAAATTTGGTCCAGCTGTCACGGTGTAGCGTAACCGTATTCGATACGGTCTCAGCGGGCGACCAGCAAACATCTCCACGGTCTTCCACGAGGGTGACTTTATCTTCATAGACGTGTATCCCCACCCGGGGTGTAAGGGGAAGGATGGCTCGTAGGACTGGTGACATGCTTGATCCAATGACGAACGATGAATGACACACACACTGTCTGACCCTCGTATTTATGGTGAGGTCCCACTGTCAATGCCACAGCGCCAGGGTCAATAGGGCACAGACTATTGTGAGGCCAACCAGCCGTCGCTGGTTCCGGCGTGAGCGCTCGTGGTCCATAGCCCGAGCATCAAGGATAGCTGTCATAGTCCAGTAGTGGTGAGTGATGGCACACCTCTCCATCGAGTGCACTCTGTCGAGGACCGTTTCTGTGAACTCGTTCAGGGTCTGGCGTCGCCCCTCGTTGTCGTCGCCATCTGAAAACATGGACCGAACCACTGCTCGGTAACCCGTGAGTGAATTAACCACGGTGGCATGCTGTAAAATGCGAGTCGCATAGGGACGGGTGTCCGTCATGGCTCTGCAACCGTACAAATGAAGGTGTGGGATCCAGAGAGATGTGTTTTATGGACCATGTCACACATGCGCGCCTAGACGTAGCTCTACGGGTGTAGTCCGTGATACGTACTATTCTGATGGGTTAGTCCAAAAAAAAGAGCAACAACAACAACAAAGATAACTGCGCCGGAGGATCCTCTGGAAAATCTTCTCCACGTCTCATGGTATAGCTCCGGTGGGGCAGGTTCAGGCTTGTGAGGCAGGCTCAGGCTGGCCAGGTCAAGCAGGCCAATGAATGCAGCATTGCCCTAAACGGATGTAGGCGCGGACGTAGGCGAAAGCATCCCAGTACCCGGATGTAGGGGCAGACGTGAGCAAAATTCTAGTACCCGTCCATTGGTTCTTTTATCAATCGCTCATTGGCTCTTTTTCTCGACCGCTGATTGGTCCAAATGGAACTGCCCATCCTTCCCAGGTTAATTTACAATCCCCTTTTGGGGTTCAAGCTCTGTATATCTCGACTTGGGGTAGTTGAACTGAGTGTGCTAAAAATAGATCATCAGCTAGCGTGCTATAAAAGGAAAGCGGCCTGGCCGTTTCATCAGACACTCTGTCAACCACCAAGATGTTCACTTGCACAACTTGCCAGAAGCAGTTTACTCGTCTAGACAATTTACGTCGCCACGAAACGGCCGCCCACAACGAAGGACTGTATACTTGTATAACCTGCGCACGGTCATTTAATCGAGAAGATGCTTTACTGCGCCATGAACGTTCAATTCATGGGCCACCCAAGCGTCCATGCGAGGATTGTGGTCAACTCTTCAAACGACGCAGTCAGTTAAGACGGCATCAGCGTTTGATTCATGCCCCGGTACCATGGCAAGAGCGACAACTTCCTACTGAAGAGGAGCCGCGGAAGGTCAGACCCAGTGAAGATAAGCCCGGGGAGACGAACGCCACTGGTGATGCGATGAAGGAGAGCCCGTCTATACCCACAGTTCAGAAGAGCCAGGATATCCAGCCGGACCCCAGCGTTACGGTTTCGAGTCATACGCCTGACAACATCGAACATTTTCTGGGCGATCTCTTACAGGACAACCATCCAGTGAGTGACATCGATCGGCGCCATTGGTCCATGACACGGCACTGTTTCCACCCTCATGGCCCTATTCAAGATATTTACAATTTCCCACTGACAAACCTCACCCGTCTACGCAGCTACGTGGAAGCCATCTTCAAAGATCAAACTACGGCCTTCAAATTGAATGTCGCTTTCGGGTACATCTTACGTCACAAAAAGACGGACCAGTTACGGTATTATTATCCCGGCAATAATATCTATGTGTCTGACCAGCCGTTCACCATCATTAACCGGAGGTCACTAGAGACGATGCTGGAGATACTGGACACCGTGGATGCCTTGAGATGGGCACATCGTCAACGCCCCAACACACAATGGATGGTAGAGAGGGTAACCAATGTTACGTTTTTCCTTACCAAGCTGACCGACCACCGCCATCGGTTGAATGCGTCACCCGTGCACTGATGAATACCATAACATGCCGCACATACTCTCTATGTCTACATGCTGATCGTTGGCTTGAGCTCAGTAAACACTTGTACCTAATGTGACGGTGCGTTAAATAATAAAACATGGTGATTGATATTTCAATTTGTTTTGCTGTGAACATACTAAACATACCCAGGGCGGCTCCCCCAGCCTGGGTATGATGTAACATTGGGGATAATAAACTATATAAACATTGCTGAACATGTTGTTATTCACGACAACCGCTATTCGATTGTATAATACAGAACATAATCCATACACTTTCTCTACTCCGCATGCGCAGAATGACGTCAGTTCCACGTCACACCCAGCCCGTGGGATACTCCCTCACGACTGCTTTACATGGATACCTCACTCGATCCCATCGGCCCACTAGTGGCCCACCTAAACCCCAACACGTCTATTTCTATACTACGGCCAGACTGCGCATGCGCAGACTATTGACAACGAACGACAGACTAGCCCAGGCGGATGCTCCCTCACGACAGCTTCAAAATAAGACCTCATACGACACCATAGGATCATTAGGGGCTCACCTAAACCCCAGCACGTCTATTTCTATACTACGGTCAGACTGCGCAGGCGGATGCTCCCTCACGAGAGCTTCAAAATAAGACCTCATACGACACCATAGGATCATTAGGGGCTCACCCTAAACCCTAACACGTCTATTTCCACACCCTTTTCCCAGAATTCCCTGTCTGCGCATGCGAAGAATGTGGACAACGACCGAGACACTAGTCCAGGCGGATGCCCCCTCACATAGGCTTCACATTGATACCTCATACAACTCCATAGACCCATTAGGGACCCCCCTCGATCCCAAAACGTCTATTTCCATACCCTTGGTCTATCGCGCATGCGCAAAATGACCATATTCCAACCCCACACCCAGCCCATCGGATGCCCCCTCAGATAGGCTTCACATGGATATCTCATACAACTCCATAGACCCATTAGGGACCCCCCTCGATCCCAAAACGTCTATTTCCATACCCTTGGTCTACCGCGCATGCGCAGAATGACCATATTCCAACCCCACACCCAGCCCATCTGATGCCCCCTCACGAATGCTTCACATGGATACCTCATACGACTCCATCGGACCATTAGGGGCTCCCCTAGATCCCAACACATCTATTCCATACCCTTGGTCTACCGCGCATGCGCAGAATAACCATATTCCAACCCCACACCCAGCCCATCGGATGCCCCCTCACATATGCTTCACATTGATACCTCACGCGACTCCATCGGACCACTAGGGGCTCCCCTAGGCCCCTAAACGTCTATTTCCATACCCTTGGTCTACCGCGCATGCGCAGAATGACCATATTTCAACCCCACACCCACCCCATCAGATGCCCCTTCACGAATGCTTCACATCGATACCTCATACGACCCAATCGGTACACTAGGGACCCCTCTCGCCCCTGAAGATTGCCGGAGAATGCTGGAGAATTTGGGACTACTTTCTGTCCGCGGAGGCAGACCGCATCACCACCAGACCACATCACCGCGGAGGAATACACACGGCCGATTCACGCAGACCGGAAGTGACATCATCAGTACATGTCCTATCATGTTCAGTCATACGGGACTGGTGGCGCCCCCTCCACGTGACCTCCACAAAACAGAGTTATTTCCCTGGAAAATAGGACCGAATTTCAGTAGACTATACTACTTACATGTACCTTATTTATTTTCGACGAAGTCGTACGCTCGCTTTGGATAGACACTCTTCCGTTCTGTGAGCTTTTCTTCCACTTTCCTTTGTGCTGCCTCCTATATGACGGTAACAGCCGAAATATGGAGAGTCATATGACCAATGACGCTATGACTTACAACAGACGATTTTAAACCAATGGAACTTCTCATGCCCAGTGTCCTATAATTTAATGTGTAATTATGTTAAGAGTTGAGAGTTGAGAGTTCCTTGTCTGTTGAGAAAGAAACAACACCGGATGGTAATAGAAACAAATGGTTACACCTGCAAAATCTGTTATGCCAATTATTCATGCACAATTAAACACTTCAAAGAATACTTATTAGGCCTATAAGCAGAATAAGCATTAGCACATTCTCCATTTGAACTCCGACGCCCATCGTTTATTGATGATATTTCTTGTATAAATAGAATGAGCAGCATTTGATCCAACAGCCACAAGTTTGGAATTCGGAGTTGTAACCCATGTCGACGAGCGTGTAAACGGGATGTCTCATCTTTTATTTCGCTATGGTCTCTTAATTTATACATGCATCTTTCGTATTCTTTGTTTTATAAAAGCCTATCATAAAACGAAGAACTGTTTGATTTGTATTTAGGCCTATACTGTAGCCCAAAATATTGAGGCATTCGCGAAAGAAATCTACTTATCATAAATGAATATATATTTTGTATATTTCTTAAAATACGTTTTCCATCTGAAGTGTGTGCTCGCTGTATGGTGTCGCCTTGGTCCCCCTTATTTTGCTATTATAAGTACCGGTACGTAACATACGTGTTGAAAATGGGCCGAAATTTACCAAATGTGCATGAAAAAAAAACGGAATCTTGCAGTTTTAATGCTGATCAACGTGTATCCTATTATGGTGACACTAAATCTATGACAAACGATTTCCAAAATGACAAACGGCATTCTGAATCGTGCAGTCCAAGTCATTTTTATTTGAACTATATCAGCCATGCAGTTTCAGTAAAAAAAGAACGAACGTCAAATCGTTATTCTCTGTCATGCCTGGAATATTAAAAATTATTCGTCAGCATGTATATCCAACAAACAGGAGTAAACAGGAATATAAATGCTGACGCTGAAGGTTACAAAATATAGGTGGACTGCTTTAGAATCATCCCATGCAGGCATATATAATTACTGTGGAATGAGGGCTAAAATCAAAATAATCAAACAGCGGGATATTAGATTATCTCTTCTCGGGAGCAACTATAACAAACATGCAAATATTTCAGCTCGGCTTAACTGACGGAAATGTTTTTTCTCCGTCAAATTTCGAAGGATGCGGCGTTTGCAGATGGGGCATTTGTGTTAATTGTCTTATCTTCGAGTTGTCTTAACAGGCATGATAATTGATCAAGGAGGACGAGTCCCGTGTTATTATTGAAGCCTATGCTCGCTATCTTTACTGTTTATCCCGAGATCACAGAGTGACATACCCCGCAGAGCAAACTTAAAATAGTACGATCCATGCATATATGGAGTCCTCTTCCAACGATGGATCCACGGCGGATGCGCAAAGGTCCGGATGTTGTCGGTGTTCACTGATTACACTGCCTATCGGTATCGTCCACTTTTAGGTTCACACCGATAATTAAACATATCTGCGTTCATTTGTATTAACATACTCGTTTTATGCTCAAGCGTTATTCCTCCTCCCCCATCTCGCTTCCTCCCAAAATCGCCTCTCTCAGCACACAGCCAAAGATTACCACAACAAAAATCCCAACACAACAGCGGACCAAAATGTTGATAAGTTTGAGCCATCTGTATTCTACTCGCCATTAAATGATCAAAGGGTTAATGACCTCAAATCTACATTCATTGTTTATCACCCATGTCCCATCATCAGTGCACATGTTTCCTTCACTTATAGCCACGCAGATGCACTAAAAGCTGAAACTGTGTGTGTTAGCCGTATAGAGTAGGTCTCGTGATAAAATGCGACCGTTTCTATCATTTGGACATTTGTTCAAACTTATTTAATCATTTACTAGTGTCATTTAAGTCAACTAATCGTTTGATGTAGTTATTATCGTTTTAGTCTCTCTGTGAAGTTATTAAAAAAATCGTTTGGTCTGTGTATAGTTATTCTCGTTTATATGTGTAGTTATTATTTATGTTCGGTCTGTGTATTCTATCGCGAGCCAGTTTATCAATCGATCGATTACGAGGATTTAGGAATTATCTGGACTTGTGCAGATGCCTTTTCGATGATGAACTGACGTAATCTTCTTGGGTCTAAGATGATGGGTCTAAGATGAGATAAAGTTATTTATGGACAACGGCTGAATATTGAATGTCCGATCTACCGCTTTTATCTTGCCGGAAACCATCTTGTGTTTTTATTATTTTTATTTCATACACATTAGGAGTTGGTGATAACTGTCATACGAAATGGTTCTTTCGATTATTCACGCGGAAATTCTTTTATGGACGACGGCTGAATATTGAATGTCGGATCTGACGCTTGTTATTATCGTTTTGGTTTCTGTATAATGTTATAATGTCTGTATATTACTATCAATATTCATCAGCATTTGGGAACTTGTTCTCGTTTTAGTTTGTCGCTGTGTTTATGAGCTGTGATATATACGCCCTTATTATTTGGCCTGTGTGATTTTATTATCGCACATGATATCTTGTTACCTTTAGATCTACCTAAGTAGTAGTGAAAGCGCATTTAAACCCTCATTGACCTAATTACGGAGTTATTCCCCCTGTTTTGGTCGCAAAGGGCCGCAGGTCACGTGATCTTCACGTACCTTCGGCACTACGCATGCGCACAATACCGGATATCAGAGTGCACATGGTCAAAAGTCACTTCCGGTCACAAGACGATCTCGGCGCTGTTGACTTCGTTGGTAGAGTCATCATGTGCATGCGCACTTTGCAGGAAGGCCCAGGGTGGAAGTTTCGGGATCTATATAGTTAAGCCATATGTGTTCCAAATGGGCGGTACAGTGTATCATATTGAAGCGCTCGTGGAGTAGAGTCAAGAAAGGTGTGGTTTTACTGAATGCGATATCATTTCTGACGTCATCAGTAGTAAAGATAGCACAGAATACACACTTGAGACATGCATGTCTACCCCTTTACACTAAGCCATCGGCACAGTCGCCAGTAGTATATAAAACTGAAATTCCTTATCATTGACCTACTTATTTGTTCCCCCGGGTAAAATTTGTGGAGCATGTGTGGATCTCTCGTCCAATCAGAAGCGAGTATTTCAAATTGACCAAAAAGCTACCTCCAGCACAGGAGAGTTCCAATTTTTCCAGGTCAAAAATAGTTCCATGTATTCATCCGCGGTGATGCGGTTTTGGTGGTGATGCGGTCTGCTTCCGCGGAGAAAAAGTAGTCCCTAGATAAAATGGTCCGATTGGGTCGAGTGAGGTATCAAAGTGAAGCATTCGTGAAGGGGCATCTGCTGGGTTGGGTGTGCGGTAGGAATATCATTCTGCGCATGCGCAGACGCAATGCGGAGCTCTCGTCCAATCAGAAGCGAGTATTTCAAATCCGTCACAGAGCTCTCAGCCAATCAGAAGCGAGTATTTTGACCCGGTGCATTATGGGCCATATCCAAGATGGCGGCACGCATGTTCAAGATGGCGGCACATCCGGTGTCGAAAACTGGCCATTTCGTCGGGATGTGGTCACCTAGTGTCGAAAACTGGACCTTGTATGGGCCCTGCTAGACGTTTTGGAGCTAGGGGAGCCCCTAATGGGCCGATGGAGTTGTATGAGGTATCAAAGTGAAGCCTGTGTGAAGGGGCATCCAAACATGGGTGGGTGCATGTAAAATTTTTCCTGAAAAAAAAAAATACGGAACACGGACTTTATCGAAAAACCCTGGGAAAATGCCTATATGGGGTATGGGGGTATATAGGTCGCCGGGCTTAACGGGGCTTGCCTATCAATAGAGTTATCTCCCCTAGTTCCAGGGTGGGTGTATGTAAAATTTTTCCTGAAAAAATACGGAATAAGGACTTTATCCTAAATTACGGGAAAATGCCTATATGGGGTATGGGAGGTATAGGATCAATGTTTGTCCCCCTGGGAAACTTACTTCTCGACATTTGCGGTATGGGTTGTGGGGTCGCGTTTTCTTAGTCTCGTCATTTAGAACATGATAGGAAGTGTCCCGGCACGAATCGGTGAAATTTTTGAAAAAAGTCACCGAGCCCCATATAGGCCCATACTGGGAGTATTAGGATCGATGTTTGTCCCCCTGGGAAACGTACTTCTATACATTTGCGGTAGGGTTGTGGGGTCTCGTTTTACTCGTCTCGTCATTTAGAACATGATAGGAAGTGTCCCGGCACGAATCGGTGAAATTTTTGAAAAAGTACGATATAGCCCCATATAGACATATATATATAAATATATATTCCCATACTGGGGTATAGGTTCAATGTTTATCCTACTGGGAAACCCACTTCTATACATTTGCGGTAGGGTTGTGGGGTCTCGTTTTTCACGTCTCGTCATGTAGAACATGATAGGAAGTGTTGCGGAGCGAATCGGTGAAGTTTTTGAAAAAAGTCACCAAGGCCTGGGTTGGCCCATAGGCCTATACTGCATGGCTATGGGTGTATAGGGCCATACGGGGTGGAGTCTAGGTGAGTCCCTGGTGGTCCAATAGGGTCGAGTGAGGTCTTATTTTGAAGCTCTCGTGGAGGAGCACTTGACTACACTAATGGTTCGTCCGTATTCAATAGTCTGCGCATGCGCAGCCTGGCCCGTAGTATAGAAACCAGGCATTTTGGGGGGTATGTGGGTGTGTGTTTGGGTTAGAGATGGGCTATTCACGGTTCGAATGGGTCGTGTGAGGTATCCATGTGAAGCTTGTGTGGGGTAGAGTCAGAATGGCGTGTTTCTAAACGCATGTCGCGTCAATATGCGCATGCGCAGTCTGGCCGTAGTAGAGAAATCAGGCATTTTGGGGGGTATGTGGGTGTGTGTTTGGGGTAGAGATGGACCCCTATGGATCCGAATGGGTCGTGGAAGGTGTCAGCGTGAAGCTTGTGTGGGTTAGAGTCAGAATGGTGTGTTTTTAAGTGCAAGTCGCGTCAATCTGCGCATGCGCAGTTGGTTGTAGTAAGTAAAGTGGCCATTTTGGGGCAGTACATGAAGGTATTTGGGGTCGAGATGGGCTATTCACGGTACGAATGCGTCCTAGAAGGTGTCATTTTGTAGTTCTCGGGGTGTAGACCCTGATTTGAGGGATGTTCCCGTCATCTGTGACGTCATCGATGACGTCATCAGTAGGAGTAATAGCCAAAGTGTGCATTTTGGGGCAGTACAGGAAGGTATTTGGTGTAGAGATGGACCATCCCTTATCCGATTGTGTCGTGGGAGGTGTAATTTTGTAGCTCTCGGGGTGTAGACCCCGATTTGGGGGGCTGTTCACAGCATCTGTGACGTCATTGGTGACGTCATCAGTACGAGTAGTAGCCAAAGTGTGAATTTTGGGGCAGTGCAGGAAGGTATTTGGGGTAGGGATGCTCTATTCTCAGTCCGAATGCGTCGTGGGAGGTGTCATCTTGTAGTTTTCGGCGTGCAGACCTCGATTTGAGGGCTGTCCACAGCATCTGTGACGTCATTGGTGACGTCATCAGTAGGAGTAGTAGCGAAAGTGAGCATTTTGGGGCAGTGAAGGATGGTATTTGGTGTAGAGATGGACCATCTGCGGTGCGAATGCGTCATGGGAGGTGTCATCTTGTAGCAACGCCCACCGACACCATTCTTAATGCTTCAACGCCCTGGTGAAATAGCTCAGAAGCTCTGATATTCCATGGAAGTCTCACTAATTCTTCGAAATACAGTGATGCCCGTCAACGCCCGTCGTTACACCTTAACACTCTAACATAACGCCATGATAGAGTCCGGAGAGAGAACAACAACAGCAACACGGATGACACATGAGAAAACAACAACAACAACAAAAAATTTCATATAGTTTATTCTCCCCAATGTTACATCATACCCACGCTGGGGGAGCCGCGTTGGGTATATTTACAATTCAAGAAGATTCTTGTCCAATCAGAGGCCACCATTTGCATGTTTCATATTCGTTCCTGTCCGTTAGATGTATTCTTGTCCAATCAGAAGTCTCCATTTCAGAAAGTTCCATCTTCGGCCATGTTCGCTCTGAACCGTTTATTCTAATCATCGTCGGGCAGGCCAGGATACCGTTGAGGCCACATATCCTCAGATCGTTGTTTGTGCATTCTGAGTATCTATCATTGCATGGATGAATACTTTCATCCGATTGGGATGGTGGTCAGTTTAACCACGAAGAACGTAACATTGGTCACCCTCTCCACTTGCCATTTTGTGTTTTGTCGTTGTTGTCGTACCCATTCCAAACTATCCACGCTGTCCAGTTCCTTCAGCATCGTCTCCAGTGACGCACGATGGATAATGGTGAAAGGCTGGTCAAACACCCGGGTATTATTGCTGGGATAAAAGTAACGGAGCTGGTCTGTCTCTTTATGGCGAAGAATGTATCCAAAAGTGAGATTTAACTTGAAGGCTGTATCTTGGTCGTTGAAGATGGCTTCCACGTAGCTACGTAGACGGATGTTTTCTTCCAACCGGAAATTATATAAGTCCAATATCGGGCGATGACGGTGGAAGCAGTGTCGGATCACCACCAAAACCGCATCACCGCGGATGAATACATGGAACTATTTTTGACCTGGAAAAATTGGAACTCTCCTGTGCTGGAGGTAGCTTTTTGGTCAATTTGAAATACTCGCTTCTGATTGGACGAGAGATCCACACATGCTCCACAAATTTTACCCGGGGGAACAAATAAGTAGGTCAATGATAAGGAATTTCAGTTTTATATACTACTGTCGCCCTATAGCTTATATTTGCTCTGAGTGTGGACGTACACTACAATAAGATGCGGTACCAGAAGGCTTTGCATACTGAGGCCGGTGAACCAGAATCCGAAGGGCCCTCTGAAGCAGACCACTGATGCAGATACTTCTGATCGTCTACCCACTGATACGGAGAGCTCGACTTCAGATAGTCAGGCTACGTCCCAGGGAAGGCTGGGTGAGGAAGAGCCCAGATTTATTGTGCACGAGGCTATTAATATTCATGCTGAGGCGATCGAAGATGCCGGACAAGATAACTTACAGGCGTACACCACCATACGCACCGACATCAGAAAATAGTCAAGGCGATCCATGAACATTATAGACTTGAAATGAAAGTCGGTCACACGCATAGGTCTATCATGAAGACCAAGCATCACTTGTAAGTTGATATAGGACTACCACACAGAGCGGCCATAAAAAATGCAGCGAAAATGCGCAAACAGCTGTTCCAGGACATGTTACCATTAAAGTACCTTGGACTGCCCGAAGACGCTCACGGACAAGAGAGGGGGATTTGGTTTTTAATGTCACACTCAAGGCTATTTCACTCATATGGTGACAGCCAGTTTAAATGGTGGTGGAAGCCGGAGTACCCGGAGAGAACCACCGCCCATCGGCAGGTAAATGGCAAACTTTCACACTTGCACCATGCAGAGGGGCTCGAACCCGTGCCGGTCGGCGGTGTGAGGCTAGCGATCAAATGTGTAATATACAAGCTTCTAGTCCGTCATTCAATATTCCGCGTCCATAATCCATAGACCTAATTCTTATAATAACAATAGCACCAAATTAAAAGGATCGATCATAGTATATACATAAAACTATAGGCTAATTTCCTGCAGAGAAGCGGTCAACAGTTTTCAATGATGCCAGAAAGACATCATGATGTTCCAATAATATCAAATACGTATCGCTGATCAGTATTCTTAATCCATATGATATACGTTGCAAAGTCGTTATCCAGAGTATGATGTATCTCAGTCACGCTTTGATTGTGACTGTTTACATGAACACCATGAGGATCTTGAAATACCGTACATAGGTTCATACGACACAAGTTACGAAACGTACCGTCATAGATCTTGCACGCTACGCTCGTATTTTACTATCAGCATGCGATGTATCGCCATATTTGAGAAACTTCGAGTTGTGGCGCTTGATGATATAGCCCTGTTTTACAAGTTTCTGCAATAATGTTTTGTGACGTTGATTAAAATCGTCACATTTGACACAGGATCTAGCTAATGCTACTATGCGAGATATGTATACGCCATATGCAGGTCCCTCTGGTATATTAAGGTCCAGATAGGGATAGTTTACGATGTCGAAATTGTAATCCTCTCTTTTGTCGTAAAGTCGACGAGAGAGAAGGCCCGCTTCATTTTTATAGAGATATAAGTCTAAATAAGATGTGCTACTACGGCCATCTGTAGTTTTCTTCAAATCCGGTGAAAATATATATCCTTCACTAAGTCATATAGCGTTTGATGAATGAGAAGGAACGGGCTTTCAAATTATCTGTTTTTGAAAGCATCTGCATATAGTCGTATTCATAAGAGAGAGGTCAACCAAAAGGGTGCACGCAATACGTTTGTTCTTGTTGATCTCTCTTTCCCTCTTTTGTCTGACTGAGTCACGGCATTAAGACAATAATGGATACGTATAGGTGTATGCGCAGGTTTCACTCCCCAGCGTTCGGGCGTCACTGCGTTAAGGCCGGCGATGACGGCGCTATCAGTTACAACGGCGGTTATCTCCTGTACTTCAAGGTTTTCTGCTGTGCGCACTTCAATACTATTTTCCGAATGCGCATGCGCACCATGACGTGACCCGGCAGTCACCACACCAGTCTGGCTCTACCTGACGAGCGCTTCAATAGGAGACCAAATATGCTACCTATTTGTACCATTTCACCCACCCGAGTTCGTACCCGCTCTTTCCCTACTACTGATGACGTCAGTTACAATAAAAAGTCACCCCAATGTTAGTCTACTCCACGAAGGCGCACCACCCTGCATGGTCCATTTGGAAACGATAGTCCGAACACGCCTCTGTGCAGGGAATATGCCCTTTCTCCACTACTCACCGAGTGCGCATGCACACCATGACGGCACTTCCGCTAAAATCACGCCAGTCTGACTCTACAACACGAGAGCTCATCCCACACGGCCCATTAGGTGCAAGGATTATTCATATAATCCCGAAATCTCAAATGCCAGATGCGAGTTCCTGTAAAACATCAAGAGCGATTCAATATGATACCCTGCACGATCCATTTGGACCACGGATGGTTCACATAGACCCCAAAACGTCCGCCTCAAGCCTTTCTGCTGAGTGTGTTTGCGCTTCTTGATGCTGATCGGCGAAAGTCAACCAACTTCCCCAGACCCCTCCAGTCGTACTTTACAGCGTCAGCCGTATATACTACCCCAAAGCGCCCACCAAAACGTCATTTTTCTACAATTGTCCGACTGAGCATGTGCAGATTGACGTGAATTTCAATAAACACCCCACCAGCCTGATTCTACCCCACGAGTACATCCAAAACGTCCACTCCAGGCCTTTCTGTCGAGTGATGACTTTTTCGATGAAATTCAACGAACGGCCCCGAAATCCCTCCATTCGTACGCTACAGCGTCAGCGCCCCGTGGGGCTTCCGAGGATTGACCTGCGATGTCGTTGTGCCGGGTATGAAAAAGAATAGGACCCAACGTCGTGATATGACTGAAATATAGTTGAAAGCGACGTTAAATCATATTCACACACTCACCTCTACAGCGATGAAATCAATGAAACATGCACACTCTATACTTTGCTTCATAAGAAAAATATCCATATTTCATGTAAAGTCAGCTTTTTCAGATTTATCTTTTTTTTCAGGTCTACACCTTCATGTGTAGATGGCACCACGACCAACATCATACGGGTTACAGGTGCCAATAAGACGCCATTTTCTATTTATATTTATGAAATTGCGGACAAAACGTTGATACCGCCGGGCATGAAAGCCCCATACTGAGATCACATTGATCATAGACCCATACTAATAACTAGCAGGTGAGTGAGAATCACACGGGAAATCCCGATACTTCAGCAGGACGTCGGTAGTTAATGTACAGTGGGGATAATTTGTACCCCGATACTAAGTGCAGCAAACTGTCTAGTGGGGAACCCTCCTTTTCTCTACTTTTGCTATACCAAGAACGGCAAAGTTTACAGACATATGTAATTCAGCCAACGAAACATGCTAATACAGAATGTGGAGAAAATCGAATCACCTTGTACAAAAAACCATAGGGTCTATACAGCATTGGCCTTTGAAATTTGAATATATGACGTCACCGAATTGTCCATCCAGAAAGCGCAGTTAAACTCTGATTGACATACTTACGCAGATAAGATCTTGTTTTAGCCGATGAGGGTCACAGGTCACGTGACGACCTTTGACCCTACGCAATATGTTATCCGGTATTGTGTGCATGCGCAGAGCGGGGAGATAACTCCGTAAGTAGGTCATCGAGGGTTAAACTGGTCTTTTGCTACTACTTGTGTATTACTCTCTTTTTACCTGCGGCACGCAGGTCTACGAGAGGTTCGCGTTGTTGTTGTTGTTGTTCTTCTTCTTCTTCTTGTTCTTCTTGTGACTTTTTGAAATACGCATGCGCTAAGAGAGTGTGATCTCTGCCACACTTGCAACCTCCGATCTCACATGACAACAACCCTGTCTCCAGGCACGTTTGAATTCATTTGCAACTACATTCGGTCGAATGAATTATTGCTTCGTTAATTTCCGTTCCGACTTCAATTCTCTTACGTCAAGACCACAGGCCCGCAAAACAAGAGTTTTGGGGTGTGTGGACAGTGGTATTACGGTGACGTGTCGAATTATGGGGTCTCTATATATAAACCCATGCTTTATGATGTTGATTTATATAAAGCATGGGGTTATATATAGAGACCCTATATTTCGACACGTCACCATAATACCACCGTCCACACCCCCTAAAACTCTTGTTTTGCGGGCCTGTGGTCAAGACAGCAAACTTCAGTCGCTTAAAAGCTGTCGATCGACACATCAATCATTGTTTTCAGATATTACCATTTTGACTTAACAGTATGTACATGTATACACGTTTTAAGATCCTTGAATGCTTATATACCAAGGAAGATGAACCACAACCTTGTCAGTGGTTCCGCTAATTTGCATACATTCACAGGCGACTGTCGTAATAAGTATAACAAATAAGTTCACTACTTCTAGCAATCATTTTATCTACCCAATCTAGATAATTCACAAATTGGTGAAGAAGTAGTCAAGTAACGCATTGGCATTGTGACTAACATTGAATAATACTTAGTATCAAATTACAGATCATGCATCATAAAAACAAACGCAACAATTACGTTTCAAAAGTAAGGGGAACAACTCACCAACTTTCGCCGAATAAAGATGTTTAACTTATAGAAATGACAATTTGGTATTATTTTTAACTTTACCCCCAAGCAATTCGCATATATGAAAATATGTTCTGAAAGCAAGAATAAATTAACTCTGTGTGGGAATCGAAACAATGACACTCCAATCCCTGGAGTTGCACTTACTGTCTTAGCTATACCGACTCATTGATAATACTCAAAACTGACTTTTTGCGCAACTGGTTTTGTAATACAGAAATGACTATTTAATATTTAATGAGTCAGACAACACTTTGCGCGAAAAATATATCATACATGTAGTTGTGCAGTTATATTGTGCACTTTCGGTTACCAGCATGAAATTTGGCACATAGCTAATTTGAATGATCCTCATTCTCGGAAGCCAGGGCCTTGCTTCGTTGGTATTGATGTTCCAGTCTTCTTCGGCACTCATAATCCCTTTAGATTAGCATTGATCACTCCCGAAAATTTAATACTTATGTGTATCAGTAGACAATGGACAGAATCATATTGTATTTGACATCATTCTCTCAGGTCAGAGCCCATTTATGCTAGAATTTACTGGTTCTACACTTCACAATTCACGTTATTTTGTCAATCAGTTTTACGAATGGAATTACGTCATATATTAGCAGATAAAAGCGATCTCTTGACCTTTCATTCTCATACACACAGATCTTGTTTAGTGAACTAACCCTGAAATTTCGCACTTAAATCACCTTCGGAATGACTTAGTGACAAACATATTAGCCAATTGAGTATAGGGAGATATCCATAGATACTGACAATAAATGTTTCTAATTTGCAGAATTTCATTAAAAAAAAGAAATTAATAAAATTAGCAACCCTCGAAAAGGAATGGCCGAACATGTCAGATGAGATGATATCTTCTAAGAATGAAATAGTAAATCATTTATATAGAAGGAGCAAACCATGTCTTGGTATTGACTTGCTGCATGGAAAAGAGTGTCAAGGTATTTAGTTTGCAGATGATAACACACATGCAGAAACTTAATTAGTTATTCTAATCGAATATCAAGATTGTCACAGGCCTCAATTTGAATAGTGAAAAGTGTCATTATGCTTCTTGGACAGTTCGATAAAGTCTTAAACCCCATTCCATAGTTTCACAGATCAAAGTGATAGACCTGATAATAAATTCATTGAAAAATTAACTTTGAAGGAAATATAAATCTTTGTAATTTGTTTGGATTTTCAAATATTTGAAAGCCTTTTTGATTTGCAAAAATCAACGGCTGAAACGAATGTTTTCAAACTTGGCATACATGATACTTGTACCGCGACATTGTCAAAGCGATCATTGTGACTTCGTCTGTCAATTCAGGATGGACGGAACGGACCAGTCAAAATCGTCGGATTTCGAACGGGGAAAGTGAATATATATATATGGTGTCAGACCTATTACACAATTCCTTCAATTGTGGGTTAGAAGTTGAAAATTACTTCCCTTGGCATGAAAACACTGGCAGATGGTGCTTTTTTCTACAATTACCACTACCTCCGCTGATATGTCTTTCATCGTATTTCACTGCCGCAGGTTTTGACTACAATGTAGTCATTTCTCACTTGTTTTATTTGTGAATGTGGAAGAATATCGTTTGGTCCGTGTATGTGATGCTATTTTTGTTCAGTGTGTATTTTATGTGATTCTATTATCGTAAATCATTCTCAGTGTATGTCAGCCTATACGACGACTTCAATCAGGCACTCTGTTCATCTGCCTTTTCTGTTATATTTTTGAGAAGTTGACAAAAATTGCACATCTGATCGAGGCAGTAAAAATGAAAGGTAATTGTCGTAATTACTTATTTTACTCCACCAATTTCATACCTCAGCCGTCAGCTTATTAAGTCCACTTGGGGGTCAAAATTGACAAAAAAAAACAAAATTAGTGCAAATTTCTTCAGTACTATATCGATTCTTTCTCCGGGTGAGATTATTTGGTGAATACATGTTTTCTTTGGTGGAATTTTAGCCTACAAAATTTTAGTATTGGTGGCAAAATTTTCGCCTACTTTAGTGGACACTCTAAGCTGGAAATTAACACTTTTCTAACACCAGCAGCACTGCAGGAGTCACCGCTATCAGTTAATATACACAGAGGGTGTGTGAAAATGCGCTTGAGTGCGTATTTAATGTGTATTTTCAAAATGAGTGAATTAAAGTCTGTCCATTTTAATTAGTCGTCTACTTTGGAGCTTGTCAAAAATCAATAATTAACTCTACATCATAAATTTTCTTTTTTGCATCTGGTAGAACAAACTGAACTCTAAAATGACTACAATTACTCCGTAATATCGATAATATATCAGGCTTGAAATAACTTTGTAATTCTCTCCATATAGTTTGTTTCATCAATCTTAATAAATTAATATCCTACCAATGCTCCCCAATCGTTTATGTCGCTATGTCCAAATGGGGGAGCAGATAGGATTTAATTTTAATTAGACTGGTTGTTTCATGTACCGGGTCTCAATTACATAGGGAGAAGTCATAATATATTCGTGTTCACTAGCACAAAGGTCAAGAATGCCGTGTACGGTCATTGAGGTGTGCGCGAGTCGGCAATTTCACTGGGCATAACATATAAGCGACACTCCCACAACTTAGACTGGTTGTTTCATGTACCGGGCCTCAATTACATAGGGAGGAGTCATAATATATTCGTGTTCATTAGCACAAAGGTCAAGAATGCCGTGTACGGTCATTGAGGTGTGCGCGATTCGGCAATTTCACTGGGCATAACATATAAGCGACACTCCCACAAACCGCCTGTTATTACTTTATACGCCATCAATGACCCTTTGTGCCGGTAAGCACGAATACATTATGACGTCTCCCTATGTTTGGCCCGGTACAGGAAACAACTGTACTGTATAAGGAGAGAATTAGAAAGTTATTTCAAGCGTGACATATTATCGATATCACAGAGTAATGGTGGTCATTTTATAGAGTTCAGTTTCTTCTTCACGATGCTGATTTTTTTTTTTGACAGGCTTCAAAGACTACGACTAATTAAAATGGACAGACTTTAGCTATTCAGGGCTGCATGCATGGCCTGTACGCTCCCAGTTCTCCCATTTACCGTTATGCGTTCCGTTAGATCAACGGGGAAAGTGAACACTCATCACTTTGACGACAACCTAAAGTGATGTTGACAGGGCAGATAAATCAAAGACCTTTTTCAGACTGGACCGATACCATATCATCCTCGCGAGCCAGTGTTTTGGGTAGTTGCTGGCTTGGTTAGATGAGTACAATATTGTAGTAGGATTTATTTTTTCATTCAGAAAGTGATCGTAAATTTTTAGCAAAAAAACAAAACAAACACGCGCACGATACAAAACCAAACAAAAACAAGACAGAGAAAGAAAAAAACGATAGATTAAATTGAAAAAAACATATCTGTATTTAATGCAGATTTTACTTTCCAATAAGTACGAGAACTTTGTTCGGCTCCCTAACAAGTAAAACAAATCTGTGTACATTATTGCAGAATTTTTTAAAACAGGGCTATATCACCAAGCGCTTCCAATGAAAGTTTCTCAAATTTGGGGATAGCAAAATACGACCGTAGCGAGCAAGATTTATGGCGTTACGTTTCGTAACTTGTGTTTATATTCCGCTTATCCAGGGGCTAGGGGCCGTATGAACCCATGTATTTTAAGATGCTCATGGTGTTCATATGAACATCCACAATCAAAGCGTGACAGATACATCATATTCTAGATAACGACTTTACAACGAAAATCATATGGATTAAGAATACTGATCCGATAAGGATTTGATATTTTTGGAAATCTTGACGCTTCTCTCTTGCATTTGTATGTAAACTCTGAATTTTTGTCTTCTTGAATTTGATGCTATTGCTGTTATATGAATTAGGTCTTTGGATTATGGACGCGGAAATTCTTTAATGGACTAGCCGCTTGTATTTCGATTGAAATGATATTTAATATTTAAATTATTTATACTTCCGAACATGATTACTTACTTGGGGTGAATATTTGAAGAAAAAAAATTGTGAGAAACAACAAAAAAGGCGAAACAAATGGAGTTTGCACAGGCGAAGATTTTTTTTGTTTTATTGCTCGGAAATACGCTAGAACGCGTCTCCGGCCAAGCAAGACCCCTGAAACTTCCGGGACCTAGGCGGCCCCTGCATCCTCGCCTATTATGTTGCGATAGTGGCCCCTCCAATCACAAACTGATTCCGCCGTACCTGTACTGTAATCTGAGAGCCTTTGACTGGACTGCAAGGCACAGAGAGGAATGGTCTCCATTTGGAACAGGATAGCAATAGCTTAATGAAATTGAGCATGGATATCGATGTCGTTATTGACCAACTCAATGAACTAAGCGAAAATTAAAGTTTCGGAAAAATTAGTGGCATTTTGCCGCAAAATTGCGGGTATTTCAAAATGACACCCACTATATACCGGATGCGTGAATTAAAGGAGACAACAAAAAATAAGCATGTATTTGAAAAAAAAAAAGTTTATTACATTCTGTGGTTAAAGCTTCCGCTCCACATAATAATACTTCCGAGGTAGCGTGGAATTTAATGTAAGTGAGGATAAGGAGGCGAGGTACCGGCAATACGGCAGTATACTCATCAAAATAACTTCTCTGCCTCATTGCTCTCCAAGTAATACTAAACTTAACATAATTAATACACTGTGCATGACTTAATCGAAGACGCAAGCAAATTCTTCCAAATCGGAATTAACGTTAGCCCAATCTTATATCTCTAATATAATTTTAAATGTTTATAATTCTGGAATTAGTAGAAGCCATGCTTGCAGTGTAGCGTTAATGTAACAACTCATGATTATTTAAAACAAAATCATTTTGATTTGCTAAAATTTCATAATGCCTTAAATATGTATATAAAACGTCATAATATATTTTCAAATTATATAAATAGCCTAAACCAGAGAGCATACAATATTGTATGGTCTCTGCCTAAACAAATGAACCGAGTTTGAGGCAAATGTATTCGGCCCATACTCCTCTTGCGTCGCACCTGGGAAGCTTAACTTAATCTGTCCAACGCAAATGATAACTGTCCCTCGAATATACCTCTTTACCATTGCTCAACAATACTCTTTAAAAACAAATACACAAGTTGGCCCCAGTTTCCATAAATAAAACAGCATTATTATAAGCATGGTTACAGTATATAAACGTGATTTTAGCCATAAAATATCCTGTATTATACAACCACGTGAAGGTGGTGAAAGCAAACATCAGCACATATATAATGGCGAAACGTGTCTGTGGTCAGTGTGAAAATACTGTTGGAGGTGTATGTATACAGGTTGTACCAGACAAGATGGCCAAACTTTCTTCGGATTCAAGGGGCATGTGGTTCAAGTTCAATGTTGACCATGTCCGAAGTTCAATCGTGATCATTCCAAAGTTCAATGGTGGCCATGTCCAATATTGTAAAAAATTCAATGATGGCCATGTCCAAAGTTCAATGATGGCCATGTCCAAAGTTCAATGGTGACCATGTTCAAAGTTCAAAGATGGCCATGCTCAAAGTTCAATGGTGACCATGTCCAAAGTTCAATGATGGCCATGTCCAAAGTTCAATGATGACCATGTCCAAAGTTCAAAGGTGACCATGTCCAACGTTCAATGATGGCCATGTCCAAAGTTCAATGATGGCCATGTCCGAAGTTCAATGATGGCCATGTCCAAAGTTCAAAGGTGAACATGTCCAAGTTCAATGATGGCCATGTCCGAAGTTCAATAATGGCCATGTCCGAAGTTCAATGATGGCCATGTCCAAAGTTCAAAGGTGACCATGTCCAAAGTTCAATGATGGTAATGTCCAAAGTTCAAAGGTGACCAAAGTTCAATGTTGACCATGTCCGAAGTTCAATGGTGACCATTCCAAAGTTCAATGGTGGCCATGTCCAACACTGTCTAAAATTCAATGATGGCCATGTCCAAAGTTCAATGGTGACCATGTCCAAAGTTCAAAGGTGGCCATGTCCAAAGTTCAATGATGGCCATGTCCAAAGTTCAAAGGTGGCCATGTCCAAAGTTCAATGATGGCCATGTCCAAAGTTCAATGATGGCCATGTCCAAAGTTCAAAGATGGCCATGTCCAAGTTCAATGGTGACCATGTCCAAAGTTCAATGATGGCCATGTCCAAAGTTTAATGGTGGCCATGTCCAAAGTTCAATGGTGACCATGTTCAAAGTTCAAAGGTGACCTTGTCCAACTAAAATTAAGATTTTTGCTTCAGTTCTAATTTTGAGTATTTTTCTTCCTTCAAAGCACTAAAAATATCTTCAGGCCATTTTGTGTTCTAAAACAGTCAACAGAAGTTCAGGTTTCCTGATAAACTAGGATCTAATTATGTAGTTTGGAATGTTTTAGCAAAATTGAGCTTATAAACAGATAGAAAAACAAAACAGTAAAGGGGAACATTCCCTTAATTCATTGAGGAATTTTCCATAGCAGACATTTCATTGAATATTACTCCCTATGTTATGGAATATTGTGCTATTGCAGAACATAAATATGGAATATTCCAAAAGCCTTAAGGATTTATTTCAGTGCAATGTAGCAAATGGTACATTGCAAACATATTCCATTTTCCACAATATTTTTACCATTTGTACCGTTATCGAAAACTGACATTGTCCCCATTTTGAAGAAATGAAAATTTCCTATAAGAATTTTTGAACTAGGAACTACACGTTCAAAGGTGATGTGTGCCTATTTGAATACAATAACTCACAATTGTATACAAGTTTTACATGTCACACTTCAGTAAGCATTACAAAGAGGTATTCAATATTGAACAACCTGTTTTCAAAATTGAACACTGGGAGTTCAAACCCTATCATGGATCAGAAGATAAACCTGAAGTGCTAGTTCTGTCAGTTGATTGGTTAACTGGGCCAAAGTTGACAATCACAGAATCTGATTGGATAGCTGGTATAGTGTAAGTTCCCTGATGGAGGTCTCACTACAGGACTCACTCGCCAGAACACAACACGTTTCGTCATACTCACATCTCATGTATTGAGACATAGCAATTAGTTTGACCATATGAGCAGCAACATAGATATATAATGAATCTACCACTGAGGCTAA
Organism: Hanleya hanleyi; assembly: GCA_036873755.1. Classification (NCBI taxonomy): domain Eukaryota; kingdom Metazoa; phylum Mollusca; class Polyplacophora; order Lepidopleurida; family Hanleyidae; genus Hanleya; species Hanleya hanleyi. The sequence continues at coordinate 66,256 of JAVTVY010023112.1, read as the reverse complement.
CAGTGCCAGTTTGACCTGTGAAGGGTTAACGATGAGCTCTCCAAACAGAACAGCTGGAAACTAGTGAAACTGGAAACTAGTGACAACTGGAAACTAGTGAAAACTAGCAAATGAAGTATACATGTGATATTTACAACTGAATGTATTCAACACTGATAATATTGCAGCACGGCCTAACAATAAAAAATCATTCATGCTTACATGTGATAAGGAACTTGCGTGTAAGGACAAGCAGATTCTGGTGGCAGTTTCTTTCATATCAACTGCCTGGAAGTATTATCCTTGGCAGAACATATAAACAAGCTTGGCATACTCACCGATAATTTTTTCGATACTTTTATCATTGGCGGAAGAAATGTACAAACTTGACCTAGCCAATTAATTTTTCAGTTTGTCCTTGACAGAAAAAATTTACAAGCCTAACAACAGATTATTTTTTCTTATTATCCTTGGTTAAAATGTAAAAACTTGGCCAAGCAGATTAATTTCCCCTGTTATACTTAGCAAAATCACTGTACACACTTGCTCAGTGCCACTGACTAGCTCGTTCATTTAGTGTGTCCCTGCAATTCCCAAAGCGGTCAAACGGTATTTTAACAATTCAGTAGTACTGGACAACATGCAAGTGTTACTTATATTGAAATGAGAGAATATATAAGAATGTTAAGCTGGAAGCATGGAAATACCGCATATCACAGTTTACAAATATTCTCACAGACGTACGTACACACCTCACAATGACTGATTACATTACTCTCTTCAACTAGTCCATCCATCAAGATTATATTCAATGATAATAATATTAGCAGATGTGACACACGGTCGACATCATGTCACTGCTGGAACATACATAAGAACATGTACCTATATAGGCTGGTCGAGGATCTCGGCGGTACATACAAATCCACTAATCATTCACAGTAGCACCAAAACCACAGTCTATAACTAATCAACTATATAACTTTGATATCATATTTACATGGCGAGTGACATAAATTTTATACATAATAGCTGGGATACTATATTTATATATCTATAGATCTATATTCAGTATACACATACAATTGGACATTATAATATATATTTTCATTCAAATGGCAATAAAATCTTTTTTTTCTACGTTCAAATGCTCCCCATGAATGAGATAACAGTTTATCAGTTTAAAAGATATGTATGATGTGATGTGATAGATATGTAATGAATCTACCACTGAGGCTAACAGTGCCAGTTTGACACGTGAAGGGTTAACGATGAGCTCTCCAAACAGAACAGCTGATGTGGCCAGGGCCAGAAATATACCAAGGAATTTGTGCGCTTCAAGGGTCGCCACTAATCACATAATAATACTTAAGTAGATGCACTAACATAACTGATTTACCCTGGTAAACTATATACAAATAACATAATATATAACAATAATGATACTGTTCTAATGTTGGATATCCTTAATCATGTTAATATTGAAGATTTCTGTCTGCCAACTAAGTTTATATCTAGGATGAGCAGAAGATAAAATGTACATGTGTATATCAAATTTGTACTGGTATTTCTGCTATTCATTTTACCATTCTCCACATTATTACATACAAGTACACTTGTACGTGGAGTCCTAACAGCTTTGTAATCTCGTACACTTGTGCCCTCAAAACAACATATAACTTTCTACAGAGCATGCAAATCTATCGACACATGGATACAGCAACCACTCTGACTGGCTGACCAATGAGATCAGTGTACTGAAGGATTTCTTCCAGTTTCAAAACACATAAATTTGGTAAATTCAAATATTTGAAAAGAAAGTGAGTAATTTCATTGGCTTGTGAACAGAATTAGAATACCATCGAGTCAATCAGTGAGATTGTATAAATGTCCATCAATAGTCCTTCTGTTCAACATGATAGATCCTGTGAATGAGGATCATGTGTAGTCCCACAGATACATCTCCTATATTTTACACAATAGATGATTGACAGTGTCATAGTTAAGATTATCTTCAGCAGTGACTGGCTATTGGTTGAAAACAAGCCAATCAGAATCATTGTCACATGTCTTTAAGGAATTAGAAATGACTGTGATAGGCTGTAAAATAGCTGCAAGGATTCGCTAGGATTGTGGGAAGGTTTATGAGAAACATACCAACAGGTTAACGAGACACAGGTCAGCTGGTTAAAAAGAAAATTAACCCCTCGTTAACTAGGCATCTGGTCAGTTGATACACGTGTCCACTCACCGGTCTAACATGTGTATGATTGATAAAATGTGTGTGAGAAATCACATTGACAATTAATCATATCAACAGAAAACAACCGTAAAGTATGATAAACATATCCATACACATATATATATATATATATTGTAATACTGAATTAAGATCTCTGACAACATTCTTTAATAATAATAATAATAACATATTGATAATGATAATATAGGAAACATATCATAGAAATAACTTGAATGAAAAACTTAACAACCTAGAGACGCTGCTATCAATGTGAAACAGTAATCGTCCCCAACTTTCATCCGGTATCAACTTGAAAGGAGATTCTAGCTGGAGCAGCTGTTATACAGTTCTCTCCCCTGATTAACCTGGCCGTCAGAACTATGGTTAATTACATACTTCCCAGGGACTCACTATAATTACCAAGGTCAAATTAACAGCCACCTTATAGCACAGATATGGCTGCCGCTAGACCTAGTAGTTCTCCCCCGCTAAAGGAGGAAAGACCTAGCTTCGTATCATTTAGACGGACGAGTTTGACCAGAAAATGTAGCGCACAATAAAGCACGGCAGACGAATCGATCAACCAAATGTCGCCCCACATACCTTATATACTTGGGAAGGAAAACGGTATACTTACAACCACGAGTATCTCTATCATCTGTACAACGATAGGGTCCAGATCGTTTGCACTGGTAGAGACGTGTTTGGATAAAGACCGTGATGATGATGTCACCATCGCTATCTTCCGGTTAGTTAACGCATGCGCGTCCGACCAACTTAGAAAGTTTAAACGGTGTGAGTCGAGTAGAAAATGGAACAGGTGCGAGAGAAAAGACCCCAGAAAGAAGTACCTTGAGATAATCGTGGTTTTAAGTTTTCCGTTTTCCTTCCGAAGTATATAAGGTATGTGGTGCGACATTTGGTTGATCGATTCGTCTGCCATGCTTTATTGCGCGCTACATTTTCTGGTCAAACTCATCCGACAAAATGATATTGAGCTAGGTCTCTCCTCCTTTAGCGGGGAGAGAACTACTAGGTCTAGGCTGCTGCCATGTTGATGCGAACTGTCCAACAACTCCCCCATTAAGGGATCTAACATTGCGGACTCTGGGATACACCGAAGAGATTGTAAATGCTCATCACAGAGCGAACATAAAATCACATATCGATACTGTAACAAATGCTACTAGCCACCTCAAGACTTCAGCTCTTTATGATCAGTTTTCCACATGTACACTAACTCTGCAGTCTACATAGATCTGCATGTAGAGCAAGCCGAGACAAAATAATCGAAATGCCACATCAACGTGTGTCCAACAAATATACATAAAATCAATATGCTATGGTAATGATTTGATATACATGTACCGCTAGAGAATGGGGGGGCGATTTGGCTCAATGTCACACTCAAGGTTGTTTCACTCATATGGTGACAGTCAGTTTGGTTGGTGGAGGAAGCCGGAGTACCCGGAGAGAACCACAGCCCGTCGGCAAGTAACTGACAAACTTCCACACATGGGGCTGGGGTCGAACCCGTGCCGGTTCAGCGGTGTGAGACTAGAGGTCACCAGCGAAGCCCCTTTGACCACTCGGCCACCGAGGGCCCCTAGAGAATAGGACTGGCATTATAGGACTATCTGGAGATGGATACATTTTCACTCTACATCTAACTGAGTGAAACTTTATGATTGGCTGGATTTTCTTCCAATTTTCCCCACCGGCCAATGAAAATCCCAGATTTCCATTTGAAAATATGAATAAACCAATCAAATGTTTTAAAACTGGGAGATATATATCCCATGATGCACGGTTGTTTGTATACAATTCCAGGACGTTGTCCAGCTCAATGTTCAATCTTTGTCATAGAGGTTCTTCGTAAAGGGCTAATTCAACGATGTTGTTACCTGTGTACATACGCGGTCAATCGTCCAATCATCCAATCACCTATTAATGGGGAACCCAAATGGAAAATTAAAACTTATGGGGAGAGATATGTTGTTGCCATATTTGTCTTTCTAGATATTTTAAAATTTATTTCATGAAAATATTCCTACTGGCTGCTGAAATTTTGTACTTCAAAGAATTTTGAGTCTGATACAAATTTGCAAATGAGCTTTGATTATGTCACACAGTGAACTAGAGATAAGTTAGTTGGATTAATAATGGTATATTAGAGATAAGTTAGTTGGATCAATAATGGTATATTTTCTCTCTAAGATACATATGATAAGGATTCTTTTATGTTTCATTTACGTTGTGTTTACAGGTTAATATTGGATATCACTTGTATCACTTGGTTACCAATAGTTTCAGAACTATGGTTACCACAGCAACCGGTAACCAAGTGTTTTATCTCAGGAACATGGTTACAGTGATTTTTTTAATGAACCTGAACAGCATAGACTACTGTTAATGAATATTCAGTGATTAAGATTTCATAACCTGCAAACATTTCAAAACATGAATTGCAGGCAAGCACCTAAAAGGTGCATGGACCCCTCAGCCTGTTTTTTTTTAGTCAAGTAGGATCCGGGCTGCATCTAGAGCCAGTTTAGTTTTGGAAAACATATGGGCACCCAAAACTCAAATGAAACAAAAAAACGAAAGTGTTGTTGTTCAATTTGAAAGGATTTCTGAAGGAAATACTCCTAGAAAAAGCTTCTGGAAGCCTCAATATCGATCCGATTGCATAGCTGGGTATTGAATTTCATGTTAATAAACCTCTGTTTTGTGATTGATCACAGGCTCTTTGCGCCGAAATTCACTTAAAAAAATTGGACCCTCAATAATGAATTACGAAAAGGAACTGGGAGTTTGGGATCGGAACCTGCAAAAAATCCCTGGATACCGTATATAACAGACTTCGGTTTCACGTGAGTGGTGTGCTGGGATTACAGCATGCAAGGAAGTGTAGCTTTATCAGTGGCAATTTATGCATTGCACAAGTGTGATAACAAGTAAACACACTTATTGACACAGGCCCACCCTTATCATTATTTTTTTGGGGGGGGGGAAGGGGGGGCATAAGCTCCAGGTATGCAAACTGATTCAAAATTGCACACAGTCAGGCTAAAAATGGGCTCTCCTAATCACTCGTTTTACATAATTTCCAAGGTACATGTACAGTAACATGTTTGGTGACAAAAATTGAAGCATTATGTTGTACCAGTTAAATGTGTGGACACAAATATGGTTCATGCAAAAGTTTTAGAATAAATCATATGATGTAGAATAGAATGATTTAATAGCAAAATTTAAGAAAAATGTTGTCCTTCATTCAATGAGAATCATGAATGGACCAGGCTTTCTTGTATCAGGGAACCTTCAATATTCACAAAGAGTTGCTGATGGGCATGGATAACGGTGCAAAAGCTAAGCCATCAATAAATTAAAAAATTAAAAAAAATTATAAATCATGAAATTATCATAGCCATCTGAAAATCTAATCATTTCATCTGTCAACATTCAGGAAGCTCTCACCAAAGTTTGGTCAGGCCCGACTTGATAGATCTGTAGAAATTCAGCGGACAAGAACATGTTGATGGGCAGAGATAACAGTGCAGAAGCTAAGCCATCAATAAATAATAATTTTTTTTTTAAATCATGACATCATCATAGCCATCTGAAAATCTAATCATTTCATCTGTCAACATTCAGGAAGCTCTCACCAAAGTTTGGTCAGGCCCGACTTCATAGATCTGCAGAAATTCAGCGGACAAGAACATGTTGATGGGCATAGATAACAGTGCAAAAGCTACGCCATCAATAAATAATAAAAAAAATAATTAAAAATCATGACATCATCATAGCCATCTGAAAATCTAATCATTTCATCTGTCAACATTCAGGAAGCTCTCACCAAAGTTTGGTCAGGCCCGACTTCATAGATCTGCAGATATTTAGCGGACAAGAAAATGTTGACGGACGGACGCTAGGACGGACGGACGCCAGGACGGACGGACGCTAGGACGGACGGACGTACGTACATGGCAACGACAAGACCCCACAGCCCTATGGGCTGAGGGGTAATAAAGCCCTTGGTAACTGGTTGCTACGGTAACTATTTCTAAATAGGAATGGATTTTTTTTCCAGAAAACAAGGTCCTATAGTTTGCAAAATGCTATTAATAATCAATATTATAAATCTGAAAGAAATTAGACTTCAAAACCTTTGAACATAGTAACATAAATAAAGCTCATTATAAGGAGTTATTTTCATGAAATCTCATTTGCATGAATTCCCTGAATATGAGATTTATGCTTTGAACCGACTCCAATATGTCATCAACCATTTATAGTATTTACATGAAATAAACAGCATCTTACTCAGAATTGGGGGCAATTTCTCCTCCTAAAGTGTCCCTTGACCGTTTGGGTTGCCCTTTAAACTAATCACCTCAAAAAATTTACTAGATTCTGATCAATGTGTGTAATGGATGACCTCCTACAATCAAGGAATTAAAGAATAATGGATTATCTCCGTGATTCTTTGACCATTTTGTCAACTTCCAGTTCTCGTAAATTCAGTCACCCCTGATTTCAGGGTGGGAAATCTTACTTGCTGTGATTGGATAATTAGATTGATAACTATAATCCTTTGTAAGTGTGTATTTGGTTCTGACCTATTAATACTGGGAGAGAGGTATTGAGGGTGGAGCACAGATTTCAGGGGTGACCCAACACTCCTGTCTCAGACTACAAGTGGAAACCAGAGCCGTGAGCTCACATATTCCCCACTGGGTGTCAGTCCTAATGTACACAGGCTCCTCCTCCATTGATGTACTATATTATCAGTTACATCCAGTAATAAGACTTAGAGAAAAATGTCCCAAGGGACAAATATGCCCCTATTACATATGCTTATCACTCATTATAATGCTGTCTTGGAAGAATCAAGAAATCCAATGAATTTTAACCGAAGATACAGTCCAGACAAGCTAGTTTAAGATGATGTGACTTGTCACCTATGAATGCTTTTGAAGTTATCATGGTGAGTTGTAACAAGAATTTGCGATGCACAGAACGACAGACAGCAATGCTATATTCCCCGCCTGGGGTCCGTCGGGAAATAATAATTCAAAGCTGATGTACTACATAGACATATGATGATGTCAACCATTTGTTTACATGACAGCGAGTGGGAAGAATGTTATATATGTGTGTACATGGATGAACAAAGCAAATTGAATAATATGAAAATATCAAGATGAGGAGATACCTTTACTTGAGAGTATTGATATGGCAAGAATCAACATGCTAAAACATCTATCCTCGTGTACAACAACAACAACAAGGGCACATGACCACTGTCCACAGCAGGTTCATGAGATAAATAAGCATTGCACAGCAGCCAAAATCTTGAATTTTGAAGACCTATCAAAGTAATTAGACTATACAATCAGCATATTTAATTATACCTTATACAAACAATGTAGTCATCAGTAAAATTCATGAGTAATACTAGAGGATCTCCCCCCCCCAACCAACCAACCCAACTCACCTGGCTTGTCCAAACAAGGGCAGGTAACTTTTACACTCTTACTACAGTACTGATATTGATGCACATGATGGCACATCTGTAGAATGTACCACTGCCACCAGATAATAGTCTAGTTTTGGGCAAGGATTAATGAGACTATGTAACATTATTAATTCATTTTGTCCAATGTTTAAATGCTCATTCCACGCATCTGTATTCTAAACAAGACTGGCCTTTTATCCAACTTGACTATGTGTAAAAAACAAAGCAAATCATTGACCTACTGGTTACTTCGCGGACTAAAGATGCAAAATGCTAAATCCATGATTGATGTGTCTTCATATTTCTCTCCAAATATACATCATTAATCTAGAACCCGCGAACCCAATCATCCAACTGCTACATCAATCACATCTAAATCTCGTCTAATCAAGGCAGCCTGACCATAAGTGATCATTCTTTAATCACAGAACCTTCTCAATTCCCCCAACAACCACCCCCCCCACCATCCATGGAGAAGAAAAAAATTGATGGTCTCTGGCCATCATTCAACTCAAACCAATTTTGTTTGATAGAGGGGTTATTGAGAATATTCTGTGATTACTTCCAGGCTGGATTCTGGAATGAGGGCTGCCATACACACTAAATCCTGTGCAGGTCTCTCCCTTATAAAATCTGATTCAAACTTCAATATGAGACTATATATATAATATCAACTTATAACAAACGATCGGACTGTACAAAACAACATCACAGATGACTGGCAAAAACATGAAACAACATTCTACCACGCGGAAGAACGAGTTAGTGTTCTATACTGGACAATACCATATTACATTAACGAAGCTATAACAGACCTATAATCTCCACCTGTGCTACGGTCTAACGATACAGGTATGTATAGACTACCTCTTGTACTGGTACACCAATTATACTGGTGTGTAGCTCTACAATGTGTATATAATTGGATAAATCTAGAGTCATTCTCCATGAATCTACACATAACTCAAACTGTATGTGACGATTTTCGTATTGTCTTCTGACCCTGTATTCACCTCTGAGGAGCAGTACAGTTGGGGAAGGATGTTCACACCTTCAGCACTTCACCAGCATTCCTTCAACAAATCTCAGCTCGGTTACAAAATATTTCTGATATCCGGCAGTAGTACATCCAGCTACCTCGACAGTATCAATGGGTGCACACCCATTTTTCCGTAAAATCTTGCCCGCCAACACCCGTTACTATTCAATGTTAAATAACTCTTCCCAAGTCATTTGGCAAAAGGGATGTTGGAATTTGAGGTTCCATATGAAAATGGCTGTGTGAAATTGACCTGTTCCATTCTGACAGAACTTGTAGGGGTGATTACTAGTTAAGAGCTACCCTCATCATAGAGACTTGTCACTGCGGCTCCTACCCTGACACACCTCCTGCATGTGTCGTTCCAGGTTTTTAGGGGTGACGAAGCCTTCGAGACATTTAGGGCACTCATTCCTGGACTTGAGCATGTGAATCTGTGATTTCATGTGTCTGTTCAAATCTGACTGGGTCACCCCTTTGTAGTTACACAGCTTACAGCAAAACTCTCGAATACCTGGTAAATACAAAGAAATACGGGAAAAGTTTTAGTAATGAATATGTACTTTATCAAATGTACTGTATTACAAAACATAGTGAACTAATTTCAGGAAATTTTTGGTGAATTAATTTGTAGAACAATTTGAAAATTATTTTCATTCAATGAATCAATGGCAAACTAATGTGAGAACCTATTACAGGTTGAGAAACTTACTGGTGAACTAATTTGAAGATTTTATTGGTGATCTGATTAAAAAAACTTAATGGTGAACTTATTTGATGAACTTATTTATATTGGGGAACTAATTTGAAGAACTTATTGAGAAAATAGTGATGAAAATATGGCTTTTCTATATTCGGGTTGACAATACTTCTTCATTGAGAAAACTTATTGGTTACTATTTTGAATCATTTATTGGTGAACTAATTTTAAGAATTCATGGTTGAAATAATTTGAAGAATCTGTGAATCAATTAGAAGTTATTATATGTGATTTAGTGGTCTATAATCCATACAGACACTTACCTTGATGTCTCATCATGTGAACCTTCAGTTGACTGTTTGTCCTTGCATAGTAATCACAGAACTTACACTTGTACGGGCGAATATCTGAAACATTGTCAAATATAACCATACAGGCTCAAAAAGTATGAAAGATAAATATATCAAATCATGAACTGTTCTCTAGCTAATCATGAACTGTTCCCCAGCTAATCATGAACTGTTCCCTAGCTAATCATGAACTGTTTCTATATAATACTTCGTAAAACCTAAGCAGGATAAGCACGTACAACGCAGGTGGCCAGTCACAGCAATTGACACAGGCTGCAGGCATGATGCACTCCAGCAATGTTTCTCTCTGTGTGGCGTTGATATTTTTAATAAAATACTGATTAAAGTAATGATTTAAATTATATGGGAAAAGAATCCCATCCCAAGAAACAGATTAGCTGGTGATAAGAGGATCACATATAACTTGATCATGGGATGAAAATTTCCACTCTTGAGAAGGACAATGCATCCAACAGAGCCACCAGGCAGGGTTGGGATGTATTTTCCTTCTCGAGAGTGGGAATTTTCATCCCATGCTCAAGTTATATGTGATCATCTTATTCACTAGCTAATCTGTTCCCTAGCTCTTCTTACATGTCAATTTAAATTGCAATAGGTAGATCCATGCTTTATGAAGGCCATGAATAAAATAAATGGTAAAATTCAAAGAGAAGCACATCCACTGGAATCTGTTGTGATGTAGCTGCACTGTTTGGATCAGCAGGACTGATTTATCATCCTGATCATGTTATAGGAGAAAACTGCCAGGACCGATATCCGCATTAGAGAAACTGCCAGGACCGATATCTGCATTACACCTCTGAATCACAATGAGATTTTTACGAACACTAATTTTGTATTTCTTCTCAAATTGTCAACAAAGATACAATGTGACAGTAATGCTGGTATTATTGAATATTGAAGTGCCATCACCTCCCGTGGACTTACCTTCATGGAAGTCCATGTGTCTGTTGATGTCAGAGAAGGTGGGGAAGTCTTTACTACAGAAGACACACCTGTAGATGGACCTGCCGTCAGGTAGGAGCAAGGGCTTACACACCTTCTCGCGGTTGACGGGCGCGTTGACCACATGAAGTCTGGAATAGAAACCAGTTACAGTGCTACAGGTAGTGGAGGAGTTGGCGTATGGAGGGTGCATGTGAAGTCTGTAAGAGAGAGAGAAAGCATAGCCACATAGTACGTACACCTGCCTCATTGATCAGTCATGGTTAGTACAGACACACTTCACCCTCGGCTAATTAACACGCCATTAACACAAGTCACAGGGTCCCTGTACGATACATTTTGAAGCAGCTTTCCAGTTATATTTTTATTTTTCACGATAATGTCAGATGATACTGTATTCCCATATTAATGCAATAACACTGAACAGACTCTGGACACCACTCAGTGACCTGTGTATGGTTAAATCCCATTTCTATGTATACTTTGATATGGGCAATATTTTCAGTTTCATTTAGGCATAATTGGCATATTCCAAAGTTGATAAAATATTCCATAACCCTACCCGGTCTCAATTCCCCAGTTTGATTGTTCCTATCTTCGGAACGACAAAAAATTGAGAGCTGACACTCTGCCACTTTGTAGTTTATCATATTGCGGTCATTTTTAACCTATCTACATAAACACCTAAGCAGAGGATCAAGGGTGAATTCAAAAGGGCAACCATGTGGGGTACCAGAAAAGTGATGTTTTCGTCATTTTTCTTCAAGAATTCTTGCTTTTCTGCATGGGCCAAAGCTATTTTATTTCACATCAGAGATTATTATTTACTAATTTTTCATGCAGTTTTTACAAAAAAAAATCAAATAAAAAATTTGAAAAAAATCCCTTTTTGAAATTGGCCATCTTGTATTTCTTTTACATTTTCTGGTAGAGCTTGACCTAAAGATATAGTGCGGTAACTTTCAGCACTCTAGCCTTAGAAATAGTGAAAATATATGGAGGCTCTTTCCACTCGAAAACCCCCCAAATCACCCAGGCCAGATATGATTAAAGTATGAATAAAGGTCCTTTCTTTCAATAGTAGAGTGAAACGTAAAATACTGACCAGCTTATGCCAATGACAACTAGTTAAAATATTTCTCCAAATTTACGTATAGAGATACATGGGATTTCAACAGGCCTGCAGATGGTAGCCAGGAGCTGGACTGTTGCTCACTGAGGCAAGTCCAGCTTGTGTCCTTTGTCAGATCGTACAAGCAGGAAAATCTCCTTTGATCACAACACAAACTTGGACAGACAGATATACATACATGTACATGCAGTGATTGTACATGTATATTCATCAAAATAGAGTCTTCCTGATTTCATAATTGACTCAACTATCTTATTTTACAGTACAAGTATGGACAGTACCTAAGGTGACAGCATTGGTGAATATTCACTGCAAGGCAATTGTGTCTAGCTAAAGGGTGAACTGTGAATGCTCAAACCACACCATGATTATTGAAAGCAAACATGATACAATGAAATGACATTACCGGTACCACAACCCTGAAGCATTCCATCATTTTACCGGAGTTATTAAACAGCCATGAAACAAACTTGAAGCTTACATTTATTATCTCACAGACATGTTCGTTACTACATCAATTTAGTGCCATCCCAGATAGTGAAGTTAGTTGTGCATATCTAAGCTCGGCTATAACTGCTTGCATAATATACAATGCGTATACATCAATGATGCTAGTACAAGTATAGTGAAGAAAATTTCAAATCATTAATGCAAAATTAATTTAATTTGAATGTATTTTTTGATGCTAGTAGCAGAGGTTTTGGTCGAAGCAAACAAAATGGAAATATTTCCGAATGAATATCCACTCTTACTAACCTTGAATGGGTCCTTGATAGAGACGTGACCTTTCTCCCGTCACTAGAGATGGAGTTCTTGTCTCCACCGAAGGCAGTAGAGAGGGTGTAGCTGTTCTCAGAGCTGAGGGACCTCCTTCTTGGCAAGGGTTCGGATGTGGGTATGCCAGCCAGGGGATTCCCCTCCCACTTGACCCTGGGGTAACCCACCAGGAAGTCATTGGGCGAGACCTGAGCCATGAGTCCCATGCTGGATGATGGGTTAGAAGATGGCTGACTGACCCCGACCTGGGAGTCTACGGGTACCTGGACAGTAATAGGGATGCTCATGATGGGGTTGACAGGCAGGCAGGAGGTAGGCATGAGGTGGCTAGACAGGAACAGGGGGTGAGCAGCAGCTGCAGTCTGGGCCATGGACATGGTGTTGGAGAACAGGACCGGGCCCATCTGTGTTGAGGTGACAATAGTCGAGGCAGATATAGAGCATGGCGGTGATAAGGGCTCCTCTTTGACAACAGGCTTTGGCAACTCTGGAGATGGCTTGCTGACTGTGTCATCCTGGACATGTAGATGCTGCGGTGGTGACATATTTTCTATTTTGACAGGCACACTGGACTTTCTTCTGGACTTACAGCCATGCCCTTCCTTCCTGAATGACAGAAGTGGTCTTTTAGGAGCAGCCATGATTTCAGTGTTCTGACCGTCCTCATCATCTTCGGGGTCTGAAATAGTCTCGGACCAGTTGCTCTCGGAAACATTACTGGAGTTCTGTCGCTGTAATGCCTCGGCGTCCTGTTCAAGGGGCACATCAGATGGTATGACCACAGTCACCTCTTCCTTAATCCCTTCCTTCTGCAGATATTCCCTGGCAGCCGTCACTCGTCCAGTGTCCGGAGAGCTAGACTTTGAACCGTTTTCTTTAGCATGTTGGTCGCGAACTCCTCCATTGTTGTTACCACATGGTTCAGCATCTCTGAATCGAGCTGGTTGGTGATCAGGCTGGTGATCAGCGAACTGCTCCACCCTCATGGCTCGTGCGGAAGACCTTAGACTGGCAATTATGGCTCGTTTCCTGGCTTTGCGGACAAAATCCATCTGAAACCCGTCGTTGTGGAAGCGCAGAATGTGCTGTCGCAGGTTACGTGGCTCACTGAATCCCTTGCCACATTCTTTACAATAGCACGGCTTAACTCCGGTGTGCATTCGCTCATGGCGCTGCAGGGAAAACAGACGGAAGAAAGTCTTCTTGCAGTAAAGGCAAGCGTAACACCCATTGATCTTCTGATATGTGTGCGAGGGCCTATTGCTGTAGTTCAGGACGATATCGCGTTTACTGTCAGTGGACCGAGGACTGAGATCCTCCTCCTCCTCCTCTAGTTCCTCTTCATCCTCCTCCTCCTCCTCCTCTAGATCCATCTCCTCATCCCGAATCTCACACTCTTCTAAGGTCAGCTGACCCTCAGACATGCTCGTGGGAGTGGACAGGTTTCTTGGACTGCCCCGGCTGCTCTTCTCATCGTTGTATCCTTTACCATTCGGAGTGCTGTCATCTGAGTATTGCTTGGTCAGTTTTTCCTTGTGCTCACCATTCCCTTTCCTCAGTCCGCTCGCACTGTGGACGCGGGAGTGACGGAGAAGCTGGGTTTTGAATTTGAAATTTGCGCCACACAAGGAGCATTGGTAAGTTGTCATGTGTCTTTCAAAATGTACAGACAGGTGGCACTGCAATCGGCTGAGGTAGCCAAACATTTTTCCGCACATGTGGCACTTATAAAGCGATGTCTTAGCTCCCGTTATTAGATTAACTCCATCTAGTCTTGTTACGAGAACAGTCTCATTTTTCACACTGATGCGATTTTTAATGAAAGGGGCTTCTTCGCTGACGACCATTTCTTTGTCCGATTCCCCTATGGAATTCTTGTAGGTGAAATTTCTGGCACCAATCTCTTCATCATTCATGTCTATAATAACACTCTCCTCACCATTCACAGCCTCCTTCTGGTCAGCACTGTTATCAGTACACAGCGCGACGGAATCCTGCTCTGGTATCTCACACATCCTGTTCTTGGAACAGTTCTGTAAACTCTCATGGATATCATTCTCTGACTTTTCTCCCTTTACGGGCATCGTCGGCATTTGGAAGTGTGATGAATCAGTTGATTGAGAGTCCCCATCATCTAGTAAATCTTCGGGTTCCACTTTGAGAGAACGACCCAGATCTGGCCGTATCATCGAGTCCATAGAACAGTCCACATCTGGTGTGTTAATATTACCCTTATGACTGAGAGACATCATATAAGCCCGGTGCTTCAGTCGGAGGTAGCGCTCCTCCAGTCCCTGGCTCAGCTCGATGTCCGCTCCATGAGCAGCCTTCTGATGGTACTGCATGCTCCCTTTGGCTTTGAACGCCTTCCCACAAATCTGTCGAAACAGCAAACAAATTGTTTACAATAACATTAAAATACATGAACATACATGTATTTACTGAGAAAAGCAACAAATTGTATGTCGGGAGTTATATACATGTATTGTCATTCTTATCAGCTGTTTTTTAATATTATTATAGCACAATGAACATGCGGAATATTATATATTGTTCAATCAGAATTTGGCTGTCATTTGAAAATAGCTTTCCGTGAACTCATTTATGAAAACTGTTTTTCTTAAATCATATAATTACATAATATGGTTTGGTCTAGATTCAAGCAGCAGTTTGCTCGAGGCAGACTTACATCACACTTGAATGGTCGTTCACCAGTATGAACCATCAGGTGACGCTTGAGATCGCTGGGTTTTGGGCAGACTTTACTACAGTACTGGCACGTCCGATTGGCCAGGAACAACACAGACTTCTCCTCTTCAGTCAAGGAATCTGAACTACCCCGTTCTGACATCTCTCCATTCCCATTATTGCCTGTGGACTCGCCATGGTCACCGTTGTTAAATCTGCCTAACTTTGACTCATAGTTGAGATTGTCCGGATGTCTGTCCTTACTGACTCTCTGTATGGGACTAAAAGTATCCTCGCCATTTGACTCAATACCCGTATCGTGAGATTCATTCATCTGGTGGTCTGAGGAAGAGTCCAAGTCGTGATGGCTGTCCGTGATCGGTGGGCGGATGCCTGTCAAGTAGTCTCTGTCTTCTTCTTTCATCTCAGGAGCGCTATACGAGGCCTCGTCTGGGCTGTCAAGACTAGGCACAGGAGATGACTTCCCAAGCCATCGGGCATGGGACTCGCGTAGATGTTCCAGCTCCAGTTTTCTCTGCCTGGCCTCGGCAAACTTCACACATATATTTGTATTCTTGAACTCGATCCCGTGATGCATGTACTGGTGATACTGAAGGCTGCGTTTGGCTTTGAAGGCCCGGTGACAGATCTGGAAATCACAACAACAATTAACATGGCTTAGTGATGATCAGGAATGTACAATAAAGCAAATGTTAAATGTCTTAACTATATAATCCATAGTGTTGTTTGGCTTTTGGCAGAATCTGTTGAGTGAGTAGTAGGGTTTAATGTCGCTTTCAACAATTTTCCAGTTATATCACGATGGGGGAGGGGTGGGCAGTGTCAGAGGTGCCTACATTAGCGCCTGATGGAGCAGCGCCAATGCTGCCATTTTACAGTGCTGTGTCACTGATGTATCATGAGCGAACCAGCCCTTGTTCCATCCTCTCAATGCTAAGTGTAAGCGAGGAAGCAACAAGTTCCATTTTCCAAGTCTTTGGCATGACCAGGTCGGAGATTGAACCCAGTACCTCCCGCTTATGTGGCTGCCACTCTAGCCATTAGGCCACCACAGTGTGGCAGAATTTGTTGAATATCATCCATACTATAGTTTTGTTTTTGAGGACAGAATTTGTTGAAATCCAATATCAAAGGTTTGATATCTCAATACCTTGACTTACATTAACTAAGCATTTTACTGGTTCGTTATATGATACATATACTTGTGAATAGCCTTAGTATCTTGTAGACATGGACAATAATCTTTGTTACAACAACAGTGAAATGTCCTTACTGCACAGGCAAATGGCTTCTCTCCAGTATGCTTTCGGAGATGGCGCTCTAGGTCTGCGGGACTGTTCCGGATTACCCCACAATATTTACACGTCCTGTCTTTCAGGTGGAAGTGTCCTCCGCCATTAGGACCCCGTCGTCGACTCTCTCTTCGTATCTCCCTCCGTGCGCTGGCCCGCAGTCGCAGGTGGGGCAGGAGCTGTGAGTCCGACAGAGAACCGTGGTAATCTTGAGGGGAGATAACTATCCGACCTGATCTAGTGTGCTCCTTTGTTTCACCACTGGAGGACAAAGGACTGCAAGTACCGTTGTCGGCGGTCTGTAAGGGGTCGCTGAGGTCAGACGATGCCGCAGAACAACTGTCCAGA
Organism: Hanleya hanleyi; assembly: GCA_036873755.1. Lineage (NCBI taxonomy): Eukaryota > Metazoa > Mollusca > Polyplacophora > Lepidopleurida > Hanleyidae > Hanleya > Hanleya hanleyi. Next base: position 49,201 of record JAVTVY010023112.1, on the reverse strand, counting down.
CTGTCTCGCTCGTCAACGTTACTGTTGGGGGTGGGGTCAGGGGGCGTATCCTCACTGGTTGAGTACCCTGGACTCCCTGCGCTAGCTCCCTGACTCCCCGGGGAGGTCCCGCACCCACTACTGGCTCTGGTGGTACGATTGGACTTTTCTGGTGATGTGGTTGGTTGGCCTTCTTCACCTGTAAAATATAAATAATTACATGTAATTAAGCTGATGGTTCCTCATAATTCAAACATATTATACATGTACTTATTCCCCATATTATGTATAAAGTTTCTTCATCAAAGTAATCAACTTTCATCATCATTTCCTGTAGCAGACAACTCCAACAGGAAATCTAAATCTCAGTTTTGTCAATTTTGGTCTAGTTCTTATTCTATTGACATTTATAATAATAATAATAATAAAAATAATAATGAACTTTATTTAAAGTCGATGGCCCGTTCAGCCAATAAGGCCGATCTTCCACAGGGTCGACAGAAAAATATACATATATACAAAGAAATACACAAACATGGTATACAACAAAAATAATATAAAAATATATCAGACAAGAAGACATCGTTGATATTAATGACTAGTAACTGTATATATTAGATATTTGATATAAGATATTGATAATAATTCCTTTTAAAACTCTTCAGTGAAGGAGCAGTTTTCAGTGATAACGGAAGGTCGTTCCACAGTTTAGCTCCGGAATACGACAAACTTTTTCGGAACAACTCGGTTCTAATTTTTGGAAGATAGAACTGGTGATTTGTTGAGGAACGTAATGTTCTTAAAGAAGAATATGTGTTTTTTGTAAAAAGGTCACTTAAGTAACTCGGACATAAACTGTTAAAAATCTTTAATTCAACTTCAAAGTTCAAAACTGTGAGTTGCTCGATTCTGTAAAGAAATATTTCAATAAATGTCAGTAGAATGAGAACTAGACCAAAATTGATAAAACTGAGGCATGGATTTCTTGTTGGAATTGTCTTGATGATGTAAGTTATGATAAGTTGAATATGTTTTTGAAATAGCATTTAAAAAATTAAAATTAAATTTTAAATTATTTTTTTTTTAAATTCGAATATCTTCACAACCTACAGGTTTACCTTGAAGAAATTTATATATTTGGACTCCTTAGAAATGCATTTTCAAGAAACACATATTACCATAGCTATGAGGCATACTTTTAGCTGTAAAAAGACAATTTCTAGAGGGTGTGTAATAGTGTTTGCTGGAGGGCTCAGTATCCTTAAATTATTTGGAAATGAACCATTGTACATGTATGTATAAAACAATGTGAATGAGAGTGAGGTATTTGTACACATGATGAAAAACATATAATGATCGACAGGTACACTAAAGGAAAACTTAAGATACTTGAAACCTGAATGGGTAAACCAGGGCTTCTTTTATGAAAATGGCAGGGGAGTTCTTGTAGACAAGTTTAGAAAACTGATTTGGGAAATAAGAAGAGTGATCTACATTTAATACAATATATTATGTCCATGTTTGAGAGGAGTTATTTTTCACTCTCAAGGGACCTGCAGGGGAGCGAGAGTGTTCACTCTCCTAAATGCGAAGCAATGATAAATAATACGTATCCATTTATGAAAGAGAGAAAATAATATGACCCCCCAAAATAACAATTTCAAGCGAGGTGACAGCACATTATTATCTTCGGCACAATGTTTGGGTTTATTCTTTCTCAAGTACATGCATTTACATGTATTTTACATTGTACGTCACGAGCTTGCACAAGGCTTTGAAGGTGAAAATATTCCACTGTACCAATTATAGAATGCAGAATCCGTTAGAGACTACTTAATTTGTCAGAATCCTGGGATTTTGAATATTTTCTCTAATATGGGCTCATTTCCTTAAAAAATATTCATTGTCAAAAAATATTCATTGTCATGCCGAGTCGAGGTTGTGCCCAAATTAGGGAGATCCAGCATGTACCAATCATGGCACGGATATCTTAATACTGCATGCTGCCCCATGCTGTGTATTCGTACTCTGAAACTTGAAACCCAATGCCAATATTAGGTATTTAATATTGTATCATGTCAAGCATGTACATGTAGAGAAGATCAAACAGATTGATAACCTGACACCATACAGTCCAAACAGAATACATGTACATTAGATATGTAACACACAATTATACATGTGGTTTATTCGGTATATGCATGCGAGTCACGTGCATGCATACACACACTTTTGTATACTGAGAAAATCAATACTGTAACGGACACCTAAATTATTCTCTGTATACATATTCATGTATGTGTGGTATTTGCAGGGTTCTCCATAAGAACCGGCGGCCGGCGGTATACGTACACCTGTCGGAGGTTGTGCCGCCGGGTGTTTTTGGCATATCCAGGGGGAAAAAATAAAGCTAATAGTTCAATTTGGTTGTAATGCAAGCAATAGATAATGTAATCCGACTTCGTGTGTTTAATTTTCGTCATGCTTGGAGCAGAATAAGAGAAATAAAGATCATAAAAGGAAATATTTATCGGAAAATGTCAAACTTGTCGTCTTCTAATATTATGGTAACGGAATCAATACACTGCGTAACATGGCCTGTTTCCGGTTTTGCGATGTTATAATCCTGTTGATTGGTTGAAAAGAATAGATGAGCCAATCAGAAGCGTCGTACATTGGGATGCGGTTTCAGTCGTCGACAAAACAGAATGACTGTACGGGGTTGAGGGGAATTTGCGAAATGAAACATCGACAACTGAGTTCGAGCGAAGCCTTCAAACGAAATAAAAGACAATCTTCCGACGGGGATGGCGATGCTGTCCGTACAGTGCCGAATATTAATGACAGCGACTCAGAATGTGACGATGTCGAACAATTTGATGCAGTGCCAGTTACAACAACGTCAAACGACAACGGCGTCGTTCAACCTGTAACCATCTCGATCATCTATACGCGGTAAGACTGACCCTGGGATCGTGTGTATCCATTTTCAGCCTACTTTCGGCAACTGCAAGAGGGAATTTCCAGAAATCAAAACCACGTGAATTCGTCAGCCAATCAGCTAAAGTCTACCGACGTAACCCCCAATCCCGAAACCAGAGCCATCCGGTCCTGTTCTCCCTACTATGCTCTGGGACGGCGCTCAGCAGTACGATCGGTCATTGGATAGCACACAAAACCCTAGAATTTAGAACATAACGAGAGCGTATCTGTGAAGATCAAACCGACATCCCGACGTCATGGATGTTACGAGCGCGTCTGAAAAATCAGAACTCTTTATGCATTCTTGCGAAACATTTTCTATTCTGATGTCAGGACGTTATGACACTGGCCATGAAAATGACTCATGACTGACGTTTTATAAAGAATAGGATATGTTCCAATGGAACCGGAAGGGGCCACGTGAAAGAATTTTTCAATGTATTATGGGACCCACTTTCAGCGACTGTCGTACCAGGGGTTCGTGGAGCGGCCATTTTACAGCGTAAAGCGACCCCTGGTGGCGAGGTTGGGTAACCCCAATGTAACTCGCCATTTTCAAGTCATGTGATGAACTACTTGTTAAAAATTTCAGATCCACCACACCTCTTGGATGATACGAAAGTTATACATACCTATATATTTTGTAAGCCCAGGCAATAACTGTTTCAGAAGTGGTATGAAAACCTGTAATTTATCAGATTTCTCGAGTCTGTTCTCCGCCGGATGAAGGCCGAACAGAATCCGGTAAAGTACCGGATATCGCTCCGCGATAATGGAGACACACGATTCGCAAGCCATCTTATGGATGGCGAAGTGTACGCAAATGCGGCGTCGTTGAAGCCAATGACGATTGACGGCATATTAAGTGACAGTTAATTGTCAACACGGAAATAAACTTTAAATGAACCTATTTTTGCAATTATCCTGATACAATTTTGAGCATAAAGATAATCCCCCCCCCCCCCAAAAAGATTTTATGTAGATTTGGCATGATGTTCAGTCCAGATTTCAGAACAGTTAGGCCATGTCAAATTTCTTTACACAGCATAAGCCTATTTGTTTAGCTTCCACTTCAAACTCTACCAAGTTCTTACTTAGTGTTGATCTTTTTTTTTAATCCACCTGTTTGATATTGTTATGTAAGCTTGATGGGAATCTGGCTTCATGGGCTATAAAATGGGGTGGCTGGGATGGGGTAGCTTAATTGCTGAATCAATGCTATATAAAAATACCCTGTGCTAGGAACTTGGAATTTTCATCCCAAAATGCCCCAAAATGGCTCAGATTGCACCACAGAGCATCTAGGGTTTCTGGCGGCTGGGGGGCCCCCGGCCTAATGAAAAACGCCTCGCTGCGCTCGGCGGTTAACAACCATATACACCTGTTTGGATATTGTACAGGTGTTCCCAAAGAAAGGGAGAACCCTGTATTTATATGCATAATATTGCTCTTACACCATTCACAGTCTCTCTCAGTTTTAAGGAAGATAATCACTCTAAATTTATTTGCAGTCTCTCATATTTGTAAAATTTGTGAGGTGGGCTGATTACTCTCCTAGATTTTGTATTGCAAGTGATCATTGTATTGCGAGAGTGATTCAGTGTTGTCAGTATTACTCTCCAATACATTATCCTTCCAGGAGAGCGTTGATCACTCTCCTGGAAGGAAAGTTAGGCAAGTGATGGAGAGGCAGAGTGATCACTCTCCTGGAAGGAAAGTTAGGCAAGTGATGGAGAGGCAGAGTGATCACTCTCCTGGAAGGAAAGTTAGGCAAGTGATGGAGAGGCAGAGTGATCACTCTCCTGGAAGGAAAGTTAGGCAAGTGATGGAGAGGCAGAGTGATCACTCTCCTGGAAGGAAAGTTAGGCAAGTGATGGAGAGGCAGAGTGATCACTCTCCTGGAAGGAAAGTTAGGCAAGTGATGGAGAGGCAGAGTGATCACTCTCCTGGAAGGAAAGTTAGGCAAGTGATGGAGAGGCAGAGTGATCACTCTCCTGGAAGGAAAGTTAGGCAAGTGATGGAGAGGCAGAGTGATCACTCTCCTGGAAGGAAAGTTAGGCAAGTGATGGAGAGGCAGAGTGATCACTCTCCTGGAAGGAAAGTTAGGCAAGTGATGGAGAGGCAGAGTGATCACTCTCCTGGAAGGAAAGTTAGGCAAGTGATGGAGAGGCAGAGTGATCACTCTCCTGGAAGGAAAGTTAGGCAAGTGATGGAGAGGCAGAGTGATCACTCTCCTGGAAGGAAAGTTAGGCAAGTGATGGAGAGGCAGAGTGATCACTCTCCTGGAAGGAAAGTTAGGCAAGTGATGGAGAGGCAGAGTGATCACTCTCCTGGAAGGAAAGTTAGGCAAGTGATGGAGAGGCAGAGTGATCACTCTCCTGGAAGGAAAGTTAGGCAAGTGATGGAGAGGCAGAGTGATCACTCTCCTGGAAGGAAAGTTAGGCAAGTGATGGAGAGGCAGAGTGATCACTCTCCTGGAAGGAAAGTTAGGCAAGTGATGGAGAGGCAGAGTGATCACTCTCCTGGAAGGAAAGTTAGGCAAGTGATGGAGAGGCAGAGTGATCACTCTCCTGGAAGGAAAGTTAGGCAAGTGATGGAGAGGCAGAGTGATCACTCTCCTGGAAGGAAAGTTAGGCAAGTGATGGAGCGGCAGAGTGATCACTCTCCTAGAAGGAAAGTTAGGCAAGTGATGGAGAGGCAGAGTGATCACTCTCCTGGAAGGAAAGTTAGGCAAGTGATGGAGAGGCAGAGTGATCACTCTCCTTAGAAACGGGAAAACATTAGAAACTTCTTCATCAGGAGAGCTTTTGATCACTCTGCTACAAATTGGTAATACAATGGAGAGAGATATTGGAGGGAGGGATCACTCGCATATGACTCGTACAGAAGGAAATCCAGGAGCGTTTTACAAACATGCGAGACTGCTTGCAGCTTCAGACAAAAGGGGAGATCTGATATGACATCATATTGATATACAAAAGAAAATGCAAATTTTCCACATCCTATTCCTCACACTGAATTTAGTATACTGGGGAGAAAATCTGTCCAAACAAGTTCCGTGTAGTTTATTTAAGGAATAATTTCCGCATTCATGATATTTCTGGTATTTCTAGTTCTAACAGAATGCTGTGCCTGTGGTATCAAAGCGAGAGTTGCGTTTGGAGGCGTCTGTTCGTGTACGACTGCCATGGTCTGGGGGGCTCCTCCACCATCGAGTAACGGTCAATAGAAGGGACTACGTGTACATGTACGACAGGCCAGTGAGAATGAGCCGACCTGTCTTCACTTCTCGCATTCCTCAGCATTTTCTCGCACAGTCAAGAAATGAAATGTCAACGTGATGTTAAGACGGTAATAATGGAGGGCCCATGTTCATGGAATAACTGATGAAGCTGGAGCGGAGCGCCTGATACTGTATGGTACCGCAAACGAGAAAATATATGTGTAAACTGGCTCGGAAACCACTTCAAGCATTTGGCAGTGTTACGAGTTATTGGTTAGCGCATTAAATCATGTCCTGTGCTTTATTAACGTGCTCAATGAATCGCCACCAATTACACTTGCTAAATGTCATCGCAGACAATAGTCTAGGATTAGGAAACACTATGTCAGTACGGTGTCGTCTAGCAGGCTAGCCCACTTCTCACCCTTTCATATTTTTCGCGGACCTTTGCTCTAAATCACCACCGACTGTTAATGCAGTGAAAAAAAAAATTGCGAATAGAAAGGAACATGCTGAGTGTCCATGTTTGGCTGTCACGGACACCTCTTGTACGCGTCTAAGGGTAGTACGGACTGAGAGAACGGCTGGGCTGATATGCCAGGGCCAGCAGAAACTCTCTAATATTTGCCTGTCAATCACACGCACCAGCATGTGAGAAGACTGTGTGTACCATGCCGTGCAAAAAGAGGAGAGCTTCGCTAACACATTGAGCCTGCTGTCGGCGCTCTTCGCCAGCAGGCGTGCAGTAAAGCCTTCACAAACAGTCGGCATGCTTAATCAATACCGCACCAATATGCAAAACATTCCTTCTCCAGTCTGACAACACTGGCCAGCCATACCAGTACACGACAGGCAGACATGTACACGCCAGGAAGAGAGTGAGAGAGAGAGAGAGCAGCCAAGTCCATCGCCACGTACATGTAATACTGACCAGACTGCAGGCCAAGGCTTTGCACATTCAAACACCTCCCACTCACAAACAGTAATATTATACAACTTTATACATGTACATTAGTACAGTACTGTCACAACCAGTGCCCAGACATGATGCTAAACATATCAGAATGGTCAACTTAGTTTGTATTGGTACATTGGCAAATCACTGCCAAGATGGGGAATACATTTTTAAGAAAACTGATACACAATTCTATAAATTATGAGCCTAAAGTGTCAGAATTTCACATTCAATTTCATTCAGAACTTTTACTGCCATAAAAAGCATGAACTAACATAGTAACATTTATAAAACACCAGAACATTTTGGAACTGTGGCTGAATATTTTTGTATCAAACTTCAACTGCCTGGACAATGTTTTCTGCCTTAATTGCAAGTTATCTGAAAAAAAAATTGAATGGGACACACAGAATAAAAAAGAATGGGATTTGAATAAACCCACCTGCGATAATAAATCAAGACAGGATTGAGTATATTTTGTTTAACACAGTCCTTGGTTGTGGTTACCATCTTTTTTACAGGGAAAAGGGGGAAATCCAATGCATGAACATGTATTTGGCAGGTCACATTCATATCCACTGTTATTTTTTATACAGGCAGAGCTGCCTTTGGATAAAATCAAAGCTATTCAGATTCATAAATTACATGTAGCTTGTTACATTGTAGACTGTGAACCGGACACACAGGGAACACCGTTCCATCTCGAATGCAGAAAACATGGTCACACATGTAGAGAGCACTGCCTATAAAAAGCTTAAAAAGTAGCATTGCTTCTGACACGAGTTAGAAGCAATGCTACATTTTAAGCTTTTCATAGGCAGTGTTGCATACCAGGAGAGAGGGAATTCAGGTTTAATGTCGCGTTCAGCAATATTTCAGCTATATAGTCAGTATTGCATACCAAAAAGTTAGGACATCGTTGAAAATTTCCTTGTTTTCATGAGTCTAAATATGTGACAGTTTTCTATCACCAGTTGCCATTATTTTGAGTGGATTCGCTATGAGGCGCCAATGTGTCACATACGGTACCAAAACTGAGATAGAGGATAAGGGTCATGGTGGCTAAAACATCAGAAAATCTTTGAAAATTTGTATTTGTTGTGACTTCATAAATTAGGGGTAGAAGATGCATTCATGTACCAAAGTTGAGGCCAACGTCATTGTGACCTCAAAATCATTAAATATCACAAATATGTTTTTGAATGAGCACATTAAGGGGAGACAATGTTTCTCATGCCAAAATTGAGGTAATGGTCCAAGATCAATGTCACTGTGGCCCAAAGTATCAGGACATCATTGAAAATTGCATTTTTTTTGTCAGTGGATACATAGGGCGAGATAAAGTGTTGAGTACCAAAGTAGAGGTCACTCATGAAATAGCTGAGAATCTTGATTTGGCGATATTACTCCAATTCAAGGTTGTGACCAAATTTCATATATACCAACAAGTCGTGGAAAACATTCATTTTGAGATGTGATCTCTCCAGTTCTAGACTGCATTGTGTCCTTCAGATATACCTCAACAGTGAAGAATCATCCTGTTGAATTCCATATTTTGCAAAAGCTAATTGTTACATTCCAGAATTAAAATCTGTTTGTTGTGCTGGCATATATCGATTGTGCAGTCACACAAGTAACTTTCCCAACTGTCACACACGTAACCACAAAAAAAGTAATTCTGGGTATTTTTTTAAAAAGCCTATCATTGCTTTGTGATTACATGCAGAATCAGATCCCTTCATTCAATGTCAACAATTATCATCAATATGACATAGAATAGATTACCAATAGCATCACAATATTGCTTTGAAGATTGTGGCATGGAGGGTCAGGGATTCATAGAAGTCCAAATTTTACGAACCGAAATGTGGAAAATTGAGTTTTTTTCCACTCAAATTGAGTTAAAATAAAATTTATCGCCATTTTTTCTCCCTCAAATTGAGTATATAAATTTTTTACAAACCAGGGTCATTATTTCCCCTAATGTTGAGTTTTTAAATTTTTTACAAACCAGGGTCATTATTTCCCCTAATGTTGAGTTTTTAAATTTTTTACAAACCAGGGTAAATGTTACCTTCTGTGAACCTTGTCTACTGTTACCAATTAATGTATTTTTAACCTTTTGTGTAATTAAAACCATTTTGTGTCGTTGATTGCGTTTACTCGTTTCCATCATTATGTTTTCAGGTATCCAGGATACATGAACAAATTGTATTAGAACAAGTTGTATACGAGTAATACTTCAGGTATCAATCATGTAAAACTTTGTAATGCTGCCGGTACTGGTTTTCATTTATATATGCATGCACATGTAGTTCTCATATACATGCAGTGAGGAGTGTCAACTATTTCCCTCTCTGAAAGCGGTTATATCTCAATCAATCAACAATACATAAAAGAACTTTTAATTCCTTTTTCCAACTTCCACACAGGACTGTCTGAATAATATACAAACACACATCCAATTTCAGCATACAAATATGGCCCAACTTGTTAGGTGGTAATTATAAAAAAAAATATATTGATACCATAAAAAACCCATTATCTATTAATTTAGATCCAAAATAAAATTTGAAGAAACCATTATCCAAAATTTAACTTTGACAGAAAAATAATTTTAGTTATGGAAACATTTAACAAAAGCAGTGGATTAATAAATATAAAAATCCTGTGATGACATAAGTGAAGTTCCAGTTATTGTGAAAATACAAATGACCACCAGTATGAAAACTCACACTGGTTTATAAAACGATGATTATATATATATTATTTATATACACGAGGATTGTATTGGATTACACAAATAATAGGAGTCTTGAGGATGATATTATTTTGATAGAATATGGTTAACAAAAAAAAGAAGGAAAAAACCCAACCACAACGAAACACTTCAAAACGCTTGCAAGCGACCAGCTCTCTCGCCGTAGGAGTTCACTCCCTTGTCATGTTCTCAAAACGCACGCTGTACGTTGGTGTCAACTTTCGTTTCAATGCTTTCGTTGATCAAACCAAAGTGAAAATGATACAGTATTACTATTTTCTCAAGACAGACCGCACAGAATACACAAAGAAATACTTACGATTGGCATTCTACGAAAACAATGTGTGTTTATTAAGTATCGTGTGTATCTCCCTGCGTTGGAAGGAACGAAAAAGAAAAAAAAAAGAAAAAAAAATGGCGACTCGTCGATTGTTCAGTGAAATCAGGTTCGTCAGTATTTGGGATTCTTCCCCGGAAATATACGTCGATGTAACTAAAATTACCTCGGATAAACTAGTCTCAGATGAATATATCCCGTTAACAGACCTAAGTCGTCCGAGGTAAATTCAGAGCAGCTAACGCAGTTTGCATTTGACGTTGTTGTTGCTGCCGACAGATTGACATGTGCTTCCGCGACCATGGGATGATTTCCCGACAACCGGGTATTGAAATTTCGAATTTACAAAGCTTGAAAATTCAGTTTCCAACACACAAATTGAGAATAAATATTTTGGTGAAAACTTTTGATTTTTTACTCAAAAAAATTGAGTTTTGAACTGAAAAATTTAGTTTTAAAACTCAATCTACGAACCGAAATTCGGTACGTAGAACTGACGTGTATGAATCCCTGAGGGTAGTTAGGCAATTCTGCTAGAGATAATGTACCGGTACATGTAAAAGTATCTGATAAAATTCTAGGTAATTTATTTTCGTGACTGACAAGCAATGAGCACTTAATTTCTGTTCATATTACATACAGGATACCTGTTGTATCATAGAATCACAATCATATGATATGAATTTGTTATTTGGGTTATACTTCAGCCCCCAAAGTTTCATTATTGATTTGTGAATATTCTTCACACATCATTACCCTATTTCTTCTAATATTTCGAGCAGCAGCTTTAGATTTAGAATCAGAAAAAATCTATCTTTTTGTCAACTGAGGCTAAATTCAGTGGCATGGATATGTTATTTATCCTAACAGTCCTAACAGCTGAAAAGATAGCTTGTGAAATTTGTAGAATGTTGGCAGAATTTCTCTCCACAGTAGCTCAAAGTTAAGTTTTGCTGTCTGAATAATTAGAAGAAATAGGGTACCGGTACTACATTAAACAGACCAAGAACCTCCGAAAATATCTCTGAATGTCAATCACATAATTATAGAATGGATATTGTTTTTCTTATGAATCTTATACATTTACAAGTATACATTCCTACGAAGTAGGCTCTCATTTGCAAATTGTCCGGTAATGAGTGAGGGAGTCACTGAGTGGGCGAGTCAGTCTACCCAATCCCTTTCGTCAGCAAAATAAGGAGAACCGTTGGCATTAGAACCTTGATTTTTGGCATGAATGTGCATTAGGGGACAGATAATGTGATTCCATTGAAATCAGTCTCGCTGCGAGCAAATCAGCCCATAGCCAATAAAATCAGCCTGGTTCGACCTCTAGAATGCAAGGCCTGCATGCAGGAATTCATACAAGTCGAAAATTGAGTTTTTTATTTACTCAAATGAGTGTACTCACTCAGTTATCAGTATTTTCTGCAAATGGAGTATTTCTTCAAATTTACCACTATTCTCAATGACTTTATATTGTTTCATCCGTTAAAATAATGGGCATTGTTTTTCGTCAAAACCTGAAAAATTTTAGTCAAATTCAGAGGTCTTAATTAAGTTTTTGAATGAATTTTACCTGAACACCAGTAGTAAAAAGGGACTTGTATGAATTCCTGGCTGGTATATTATTACAAATCGCACATTAATTCTGGGTGGAAGTTGACAGGACTTCAGCTTTGTTCCCGATGGACTCATGAATTGGATAGAGTCCGCTGTGAATATTATTACATGTAGGTTTGACATAACGTTGAGGAAGGTCTGCTGATTGTGCAGTACTGTCAATGAGGAAGACACATAACCTGACAGCCAGCTTCCTCCCTTCAACATCGTCATCCTGTCATTCTTCACGGACAAAAAACATGCAGCCATTGATCCGCGTAAAAACAATAAATTTACCGCTTATTGATTTGTCATCAAAAAAGGCAGAAGTCAGTTTGCCTAAGAAGTAACTCGTATCTTGAAGTCAAATATTAGCATAGAACACTTGACATCGGTGGGAATCTAATGTATCTCGTCAGTCTGGGCAAACTGGGGTGACGCTTGCCATTTTTTCCTGCCGGTTAAGCCCTTTATATCCGAAAAAGCAATTGATAGAATGAGCTTTGTACATACGAAGGGATCCCCTCCAATAAATGCACTTACCCGAGTGTTTACCCAGAACTACCTATGTCAATCGTAAACCGTGTAGACAAACACTGACTTTACATTGTCTCTCCGTCACAAGACAGGTGTAACAAGATGACAGCTCATCAATGCTAATTCACCATACAACATGTCCAATTCTCCAATGTTTCCACAAAAATAAACTCGTCAAATTTGGCTGATGTCAGGTATTTCTTCCACCTTCTGTGTACTTGAGTATGATACATGTGCATACACAGATCGCATGTATACATGTGTCTGTCAGCGTGCATGAGCATTATTACACAACCGGCTTCCATGTGAAGCGATAAAAAAAATATCACATCGATTTGAAACCCAACGATTAACAGACTATCCAACAAAAATGGATAAGATGCAGTTCAGCCACTAGAGGCCCAAGAAAACATCTTTATGGGCTATACATGTATGTGTGTGTTATTTGGAAATAAATACCGTTATTTATATACATGTACGTGTATGCCTTCTTCAGGCTTCATAATGTAACAATTAGGGGAGACAACTAATCTTGGTTACTAGTTTCCCGCCTGTGGGTTTCGGTTTATCACCAAATGACCCATTTGAAGACTTTCTTAAGATTGAGGCAGATAAACAATGATAAATTGGGGAAAAAAATTCAGATTTAATGGATTGCAATATAATTTCAATCTCATCAAACCTGAAATATTAATAATCCATAGATCAACCCTGTCGATTCACCACGACAATCAGCAATTTTGCAGAATTGAACGCCATTGTAAACAAGGGCCCAAGGGGCTTCAATATACGCCCGTATATCTGGAATTATATTGGTCCAAATTTCAAGGTTGTTTAATAGCCTTGATTCCAATTGGTAGCTAGCAATCCAGAGAAAGGTCTACAATTTTGTGCTCCTGAGAATGTAACATATATCACATCTAAAATTGAATGATCAACTAAAATGAGCTTAACTCTTGAAAACTAGTTGACCTTGGAGCAAGAACCGAGAGCTCACATATCCCACACTGAAATCGATAATAGTCAAACACAAGAAAATAGTAGTTTTCCTGCAAATGCATTTCTTTCAGACGAGAGAATTTTTCATGAAGGAAGAAGAAAGGGATGAAGTAAACCACATTCTTGAGTTGATAAACAGGTATGAAGTTCATAAAGGACCCCTCTCCCCGTTAAATTAGTAAAAGTATGGTTTTTATTTCACAACAGTTGAACTAAATGTAGCTGTTTCAAACACGGGAGACTCCACAGGACAAATGCCATATACATGTTGGGGAGAGAACTCTGAATATTCCAATCTAACACATATAATCAGCTAAACATGATTCAGTTTTGGGGGACTGTGACCTTGACCTTTGACAAATTGAAGTATGGCTCCTCTTCGCCATGCGAGTAAGGTATTTGATACCATTCCATACCATGAAACTAGAGATATCGTATGGACAACAAATGTTAATGGATGGATGGACAGAACGCAACATCGCATTACATGACCTCATCTTCGATAGGCATATGAAAAAATGTGACTTAATGATATCTGATTTTGAAGTCACAGTGACCTTGACCTTTGACCTTGACCTAAATTTTGGTACACGACACATCATCTTCCCGTCAATATATCAATGGACACACAAAAATCATGAGTTTTATGAATTTCATGATTTTGGGGGTCACAGTGACCTTGACATTCGGCCTTGACCTACATTTTCGTACGTGCACATCATGTCCCCCTAATGTATCTAGACACAAAAAAAAAGTACTTTTCAAAGATTTCTCGATTCTGGAGTCAGTGACCGTGACCTAAATTTTGGTACAGGACAACCCCCGTAATTTCTCAATGGACACAAAAAATCATGATTTTTAACAATTTCCTGGTTTTGGGGTCACAGTGACCTTTGACCTTGACCTAATTTTTGGTATGCGAACTTCATTTCGGTATGCGAACTTCATTTCCCCCTATTGAATCCACTCACCAATACGAAGCTGCGCATCCGAAAACCCCTCGGCTCTGGGTACATTCATAATGTATTCAATTTGAACCAAGATGTCAGGAACACCAAATTTTACATCGAGCATTTGAACGGTATCAGAGATAGAGATCATTAATGATTTTGCATAAATTAAAGATGGCCGCCCATCCTTCCCGCCACTCGGAGAAACTGATGTGGTTATTCATTGCAAGTCTCTTGATACATCGATGCTGTATACCAAGTCTGGTATAGAACACTTAAATGGTATCAGAGATATATATCATTAAAGTGTTTGCATAAATTAAAGATGGCCGGCAAGGTTTTCGGTCAATCAGGTCCTGATTCAAAGTATCTGGATGTATCGATGATGTATACCAACTTTCATATAAAACAAGTGAATGGTAACAGAGATATGTATCATTATCGATTTCGCATAAATTAAAGATGGCCTCCAGGATTTCCAGCTAATCAGAAAAGCCGGTTTGTTAATACATTGAAAGTTGCTTGATGTATCGAGGATGTATACCAACTTTCGTATTGAACAGTCGAATGGTTTCCGAGATATGGATCATTATCCATTTTGCATAAAATTAAAGATGGCCACCATCTAATCACGTCCCAATTCAATAGGCTTCTGGTCCTTGACTAGGTAAATAAGCATACCAAATTTGGAATTCTTCAGTGCAACCGTTTTCCGGCTACTCGCTCACGTACGGACGTACGGACAGACGGACGTACAAGACGACGACAATACCCCATGGTCAAAATTGGCCGAGGGGTAAAAATTAGTAGTTTTTAATGATTTCCTGAGTTTTAAGTCACACTGACCTTTGACCTTGATTCTGGTGTAAGTGATCTTGACTATTGACCTGGATCTAAATTTTGGTACATGACAAAATGGCTACCCGTATTTCTCAATGGACTCAAGAAATCATGATTTTCAATAATTTCACGATTTTAGGTCACAGTGACCTTGACCTTTGACCTTGACCTACATTTTGATATGTGACACATCGTGTCCCCTAATGTATCTACTGACACAAAGAAATGTTATTTTTAATAATTTCCTAATTTTTGGGTCACAGTGACCTTTGACCTTCGACCTTGACCTATATTTTGGTATGGGACACTTCATTTCCCCCTATTGAATCCACTCACAAAAATTAGAAATTTTTAATGATTTCCTGATTTTTCGGTCACACTGACCTTTGACCTCTGACCTCGACCTACATTTGGTATGCAACACATCGTTCCCCCCTAGGGCATCCACTCACTAAAAATTAGACTGTAGATAGAAAACTGTCACTGATCAGTGATTTCCTGATTTTAGGCAACAGTGACCTTTGACCTCTGACCTCGACCTTCATTTTGGTACGCGACACATCGTCTCCCCATAGGGTATCCAGTCACCAAAAATTAGAACTGTAGATAGAAAACTGTCCCAGATATAGACCGGACACGGGGGATGGACGGACGGACGGATGGACGGACAGACGGACGGAAACTGCCATCACATAATACGTCCACCTTTTGGCGGGCGTATAATAAAAAAGTTCACCTCAGTGATTTTTAACATGGTACGTGTACCAATATTAAATGGGAATTATGGTCAATAATGTCATGAAATTTTAGCCGAGGCAGATTTCCTGAATTGCAGGGCTGAAGGATGTGTCAAATTTGAGTCAAATGCGTTGAGACATTAACCAGTTGAGGATCAAAATTATGAGTCAGGAAAAAGAGTTCTGGGCAAGTGAAGGATAAGTAGAATGTGCATTTGAAAGGCCCGAAGTATTATAACTGATATAAATAATAGTATACTAATGGTGTTATAAATGTGAACTCGGTTTGTGTGATTTCAGTATTTTTCCAGATTTGGAACGAATTTAATCCAATTGTATCTCATTTTATCTCCTAACATCATAGGCCAATGATTTATTGAGAAAACTTGAAGATTTTTCAGTCATGGAACATAAATTTTGGGATTTGATTAAGGTTTTGATAAGATTTGTGCCTGATTATGAGTGGCAAAACAAGATTTCTGCCTTGTATACATTACTATATATTAAAGGAGCAGAGCCTGAAATTTATATATTTTTCTCAAATAAATGCCCTTTTCAAACACTGAAGCGAACCCCCTGTTTGTCCCTTTTCCCATACAGCGAACCCCCTGAGGTGCCCTTTTGAAGTGAATGCGAACCAACCTCAGTAAATCCTGGCTACGGCCCTGGTCCAACAATATTCTAACATGAGGTATACTATGTAGACCATGTAATAGTATATTTCAACAGGTTAAGCCCGGCGCACACGAGAGCTATCAGCTGAGCTGACGGCCTCAATTGCCTGTCAGCTAAGGGGCTAGCTCTCGTGTGCGTGCAGTTTTTGATGAGATTTTGGCCTCACGAGGCCGGGAAAAAGATATCAAACTTGTTTGATAATTTCGCCTCGCGAGGCCAAATCCTCAGCGTGTGCGGCGAATGCAAGTCAACAGCTCAGCAGTTTTGTTGGACCGGCCAATGAATCGCATGTTATTTTAACGTGATTCATACGCACGAATCTTCAAAATGGTCTTGAAGAAGACGTTTTGACAAAACTGAAATCAATTTCGTGAAACTTTTGCTCACTGTGTGCGCTGAAACCACACGGGAGCTAGCCCCCGAGATGACAGGCAATTGAGGCCGTTAGCTCAGCTGACATCTCTCGTGTGCGCAGGGCTTTAGGGTGATACCGCTCTCTAATAATCGGAGGTAAAAAGGGTCAGTTTTGCTCAATAACTTTTGATTCCTAATTAAACCAATGTTTCAAAACTTCAGGTGCATTAATTTATCTATTGTTCCATGTCCTAAAATTAATTTGCGATTTGAAGACCCAGTCAATGTTGTTTAAACAGCAGGACAGATGTTTGTTCTATTATTATGCAAATTAGATATTATTATGCAGACAGATATGTCTGTCCGCGCCTTAACAGAATATTGCTGGATTCATTATGTGAACTGATTTATTGTGCAAAAACGACCTTTTTTACCTCCATTTTAGAGAGCGGGATTGCCCTAATCTGTTCAAATGTTTGATTGACACTTCAAATGTCCAACATTTTGTGTTTTCAACTACATGTACATGTAATCCGCTCCAGCCAACATAACAAAGTTAACTGACAATGCCTGCCTACAAGTTTAGATTTAATGTTGTCCATAAACTTAAGAAAAATGACACCCAAATGTCACAATATTGGATCTACATGTTGTATCATTTGGGAGGCAATACTATTCAATGATTTTCACTGGTTAATCGTTACACATTAATTAACCCTCCTACTTAGATCTTTCTTCTATGCATTGCTACTACTGATGTCAATGGGTCTCGCTAAAGAGACTGGCATGTCACTCCAGAAGAGCAGCACTTGGCTGCCACACAAATAAAATAGTGGTTACTGACAGTACTAAGACATATTCTGATGGTCTCAGATGCCTTGCCTAATTTAATTACAAGAATCAAACAAGACGTGTTCCATATTTTAGGTAAGATACGGATTGGAGCATTTGAATGTAAGTAACGATTTTGCATTTTGGATCGCACCGATACATCTAAGTAAATTTAAGTAAGTTTAATTATAGCAACTTATAGAAATATGTTTTACTTTCTAGGTCGCTAATGGTTGTCTGAGAAAAAGTTTAGAAATTCGCAACGCATTTTGCAGATATTTTTTAAAATGAGAGTCAATAAGAGATTGATCTACATGTAATCAGCGATAGGTTACGGTTTTTGTTGCTGTGATAAACACTGAGGGAAATTTTCAAACTAAGGTTTGCCTTGAAAACTTAATTTCATTGTTTTGATTTTCCCATGTATATTTTGGACATTTCCTGCAAATTTTATTTAAAGGTTATACCAAATGACTCTATACTACTTTGCATTAAAACATACCCAGTAGTGTTCCAAACAACAAATTAGTATTTTTCTTGAATAATGTCGTCGAAGTGGGTTTTAGGACAAGAATAGCACACATGTGGGAGAAAACGTATTGGAGCCATGATCTCTGGTGCATGACGTCACAACCTGATTACGATTGCGCCGTAAACGTCATAGTCTATGACGTCGGGCGTTGTTACGAAAGATTCACCCAACTGTGGGAGTTCTAGCGTGATGTCGCTGACATTTTGACGTCACAACAGGCATTTGAGCGAGATCGTAATCAGGTTGTGACGTCACAGGTCAAGCGGTCACAGCTTTCGCCGTTTTGAAAGGGGCGTGAAATTGTCGCACTTTACTGCTGCTATTTTCAACCTTGGGCAGTTTGAAAACATACAAAAATGTAAAACAAATCTATATAATCACCTCTACAACAATTTAGCACAAAAAAGTAGCAGATTTTGAGACCATAATCGCATTTTGTGTAACCTTTAAGCTTATGCAATTGTCAACATAGTAGAGTAATGGTGACGATTTCAACTAAACACTGAGTTATTAAAGCTGCTAGATATTCCTGCCTTCGAGCGGTCATGAATTTTATTGTTTTTATCCGTGTAGAAAAATATGTATCTTTTTTTTTCATTCATTTTCAGCAATTCAAAATTTAGTATTTGGATGATTTTAGTTCAAAAAATTCTTTTGGAAGGTTCATTACATCTTAGAGAGCGAGAGATTGTTGACTGATTCAGAGATTGTTGACTGATTCAGAGATTGTTGACTGATTCAGAGATTGTTGACTAACTTACATGTACATTCAATGGACTGGACCATTCATTCCAAGACTTTAGACAATCCAGAAACCAGCTGCCCATATAATATGTTCATTTTGTAATAGGTGACAGTTTGTTCATTTCGTAATAGGTGACAGTTTGACACAGCTGTTACAATGTAACATGAACATTACCAATTCTGTAATCTGCTGTTCATTTGTATACCGCTAATACACCTGTAGTTTCGAACTGTCTATCAGCCCCCCGCCCCCCTTCCTTGGCCTTGTAAACATTTCTGACAGGTAGGCCTTCTCTCTTAATTTTTGCTTCTATTCCATCCAACTTCAGTCTGACATGATGATGATACGGATATACATTAGGGCTTGCTTTTCCATGGCAATCTGGCAATCGGTTTCCTGTCAGCACTCCCGCCTAATAATTCATGGGAATCCAAGAAATTCTCATAAAATTTCAGCAATCTGTACATATAGAAATGACAGCTTTGAATGCCCATGGATTCCCCTAGAGTTAGACTGCAAGAATCTGTTTGGATTCCCATCAATTCTGATGAAAAGTAAGGTTTGTACAAGTGACATGTACATATATCTGCAATAAAACAGCATAAATTCAGAGAATTATTTCAAATAATTTATCCGTACCGGTTTCTCATACAGTTATTGCTTGGTACAACCTCGGATCCGTAATAATATATCCCGAGTACAATTACAGGTAATTATCTGACTGAGTGTATTTTCTGCTTTGATAATCACTAAAATTCTGTACATTTATGGCTACGTGAAGTACACATGATCTCACACAATCCAAGTGCTTAAATTTGTTAAATATTGGCTCATTAAAGGTATTAAAGATGATTGCAAATCCCTCAAATAATTTAATCCCCCATTCAATTACCTCCAATTTTGGGAACAAAATTCAATCATCTGTTCTAATAATTTTGATTGCTCTCTAAAGTCACTGAAATAACACAGAAATAATGGATTATCTACATGCTTTTGGACCATAACTTCCTTTCCCGATAAATTCTATCACTCTCAGATTTTCTGTTGGGAAATTTCACTTCCCGTCATTGAATTGTTAGATGGATTCGTAACTAATTTCAACGAGTGAATCTGTATGGGTTTTTTTGCCTCTATCATGTCAAGCAGGAAACACTAAATGTCTTGGGTCATTTCAGAGAAACGGCTCATATTCTGAACAAAATACTGTAAACCACATGTAAAAAATTGTCCAAATGGTTGCAGATGTACTGGAGTTTAAAGTTTGATCTATGATGATGTCACCAAAATTGATATCAATAATAAGAGATCAAGTTTACATTTGTATGCTGGAATATTTCAATCTCTTTCAAAATTATCTGTTTGTACATGTCAAATTTATAACATTTTGCTATCTGATATGTGTCATAGCAATTTGAACACTACATTGTATAAAGTTTATCTTTTGAAAAATTAATGTAACTATCAGAAAAATGGTTACTAATAAGGGAAACAGTTATTTCTGAGACTGTTAGTGACATCTAATTACAAGTGAAGTCTGTGTTTCTCTTTGTGATAACATTGAAAGCTAATACAACACAAAGTTTTACCAACACCCAAACTCTTTTTATGCAATATCTGGTGGCATGAAGAATATTTTAATGGAGTAATTCCAATATTCTCAGAATCACTGATATTCACCTCCAAACAAAGTTTTATTCTACACTTCTACACCGTATTTATAACTTGACATCTCCAAAAACTAAAGCACAAGCCAACTTACTCCTTTAAAGCAGTGGGTGCTATTTTCTTTGCTACAAGTACATGTTTACATGTAATACTTTGTAGAGAAATCTATTTGTGGGGAGGTTTGGAATAAATAAATGCTAATATTGGAGTGAATATACTTTTACATTGTATGCAGAAAATATTTAATAATTAACTTGTATCATGCTGTTCCTGTTAAAACATATATATTTATTATCACACACAGTACTCCAGACATGCCAGAGCCCAATTGTTATCGATGAAAAAACATAAGCTGCCAAAACTGTTCTCTGTTTAAAACGTCTATTCTGAGCATATTTGTGCACATAAATAATAGGTTTATGAACATTACCTGGTGTACATGTCACACAAAACATTCAATGGTGGATTATAAACAATCTCGTCCAGATGATAAATTCTAAACCAGACGTGTCCAATGACCATCCAGTTCAAACTGGACACGAGATGTGACTAACACGAGATGTGAGTAGTCTACCCTACCTGTAGTCAAGCGGAGACTGCCGTATGGGGGCCTCCAGTGGAGCATGTACGGAATGTAAGGATGCGACAACAGCAGGCTCATTCTTCACACCACAACACGTGCCACAACACCGCGGCTACCGACAACGCCAAATTCCAAAAAGTCCAGATTGCTCTTTGCTCGGCAAGAAAGAAATTTCTTCAAATTCGTGCTCAAGAAAGTTGATTTTTGAACTTGTCAATAAATATTCCACTTATTCTTTTTGTTCTGTCCAATCTTTCTGTCGCACATTTGAATTCAGGCTACTGTACGGTCAAACCATAACCACTGCAGTACTCGTATACTTCTGTCCAGTGTCACACATAAAGGATTCCAGAATTCCCACACAAGAAACTTAATTTGACTTGATCAGATTAGAGATGTCAATAGGATTCCACTCAGTTATTGTCTAGACATGTATGTGCTATATAGCTGATACCATACAAGATTTATGAAAGTCTTCCCAATCCAAATTTACCATGGTCTGATGACTTGGGCAAACAAAAGTAGCTGCTCCTCATCAGCAGTGGGCCATTGCTTGGTGATGATTGGAGCCTTCGGAGGGGTACATCTGTCAAGTGTCCTGGACCCAACGGTAATATCTCATCAGCTTAGTATATAGCCCTTGTATATTCTCTGAAGGCTGTGCTATGCATATTGCATTTCTACAGTCCCGCCTTCCTCGGTGCTAAATGCCAGCATGATAAGCGTCGACCTCCAAATGTTGACGTGTCATTCATGTTCATGCATACAAGGGGACCACGTGTGATCTTGCATTTGTTTGGACAGGTTAGACAAAGTACAAACTTTCACTTGTCTCATGCATGGCCTGGAATACACTTAAAATCTACGTAAGTCTCTTGATCAATACGACCAGTCCATTCCTCCATGGTGAGTAGGGGAATCACAGCAATGGAACAGATTTCCCATACACACAAAAATTGTGCATGAAACTATGTTTTTAGAGGAATCCATATAAAAATTTATATGTCTATTGAATGGCATTATTTACATATTTGTT
Organism: Hanleya hanleyi; assembly: GCA_036873755.1. Lineage (NCBI taxonomy): Eukaryota > Metazoa > Mollusca > Polyplacophora > Lepidopleurida > Hanleyidae > Hanleya > Hanleya hanleyi. The sequence goes on along the minus strand of JAVTVY010023112.1, from coordinate 26,878 downwards.
CAAGAAATGATGTCAAACTCCAAATAATGATGTCTTAATCATATGTAAACAGTTAGAGAATCAACAAGCTGTTCCTCCCCACAGATCATATGCGACCTCATCTCCCACAAGTTGTCTACTTTCTCATCTCGCTATCATCTTATTGAATTTCCAAAAGTTTTTTGTCGAGGAGGCTAAAATCTCCTTCCAAGCCGTTCAAACGTATCCCATAATCCCCCCCACCTGCCCTCGGGCCAGAAAGACAGACACACACACGGGCCAGGACAAAATGTTACGCACACGATCATGTCCAAAGAAATCAATGCCCCCCAAACAGAACGCTCTTACGAACTAGATGTAACTACTGGCAGCCTGACTGAGATTGCTGTCGGGGCTAAATTGCTCTGTAAGTGCAGGGACCTTTCTGAGTCCTGTTCACTGTTTGGGGAGCTGGTTGTATAATTGCTGACTGACAGAATACTAATGACCCAACACACGTCAGCATGATTTCACAGTTACGTATATACATTGAATCTCACACATTTTCATGAGCAACAATGGTATTACATGATGTATTATATATTATCCACTTTGTTTTCACAATGATACTTGTACATGCAATATTTTTTTGTTCATGATATATTGTCCTGTATCTCTAACTAGATTCAACATTTTTCACCAGATCTTCGTTGTGCTTACAGGAAACATTGGATGGATGCTGTAATACTAGCCTCATATGCTAACAAAAATCAGTATGATGGGATGATAAAATATATATCAGATATGTAAAGTTAATTCTATGATAATTCGATGACGCAATGTGATCTATTCGACACAGAAATACTGGTGGTGATCAAATTTATTGGAAAAGGAAAATGATCAGGTGGTAGAAGTCCAAGAGCAAATGATGTGAAAGATTGAAAAAAAAAAAAAAATCTGTTGAAAACATATACATGTAGATCTATTCTATTTGGAAAATGAACTAAAATGAATATTCAATTATGTTTATGGTAACAGTTTGCTGGTAGGACACATAAGTGCTAGTGCTAGAAGCCAGATGGTAGAGTGACTCAGAGTGCCTACAGGTACATGTACTCTGGGCACTAGATTAAACACTAGATATATAACATTTAGGGTGTTTATATGCTAAGGTGTAACAAATATGGGACACTGAAGCTCAAAATATAAAATAGACTACAGCTCTTCTTCTTTACATTACTTGATGGCGATATCTCTCAGCTATATGAAAATTATAGTGTTAACATAGTCTTCAAGTGTGTTAGTATTCTCAGACCTGTTTTAGTACAGCATCACTAAAAATGTTGGACGAACACAGGACGGAAAATGGGAGGGTAAAACAATACATAACAAGAGAATAGAAAATGGATTTCTACTGCAAGGGGACTTTTAGGACAGCATTTTATCGATATGAATACTTTCAGTGTTTGATTTGAAAAATTTAACGTATCTGTGAAGAAATTAGTACAAAGCATGACAAAGTGTCGGACAAACAAAGACGGAAAAGCTGATGGAAACGAATCTTTTTTTAAATTAATAGGCACTTAATTGAAATGAACTATGTTGAAAATTATAAAGTTATGTGAAGAATACAAGGTTCTTTAACATGATATGAAAATAAAAGTTATTTACTATTTAAAAAAAATATGCCTTAATGCCCCAAAATAGTTGGACGAACTAAGACGGACAATGTTAAACAAATGGGGAGGAAAACCTGTCCGTCTTTGTTCGTCCAACATTTGAAAATACTACAATTATGAATACCACGAACCAAACAGTGCTTAGGTACAGAGAAGAAATGACTGTGTATCACTATAAGTGTGTATTTTGATGGTCTGCTCTGAATATGCTGAAAATTTACTTATGTGTTGGACGAACGAGGACGGACTATGTCGGACGAACACGGGCAGGCAATGAAGACGGACACTGCATTTTGGTACTGTACAGCTAAAGTACAGGGGAAAAAAGTATAAAATTTGGGGCATGTGCCACCCATCACACAAGCAAGGGGAATCACAAACCCCATGAAATATTACTGCAAATAAAGTTAATTAGCATAATTAGTATGTCGGACGTAACATAAGACGGAAAATCTGAAGATTTTTGATAAATATATTTTTTTTAAATATTTGTTTGCATTTGTCAAGAACTTTACATTCATGAAAAGACAGAAGGGGCAAAACTTTCATTTTAATAAGGTTGGCATCATTAACTATGTAATAAGGAGTACTTAGAGATCTCTATAATGAGGGCTTATTGGAGGACGGACAGTGTTACGTCCAACCGTGGTGGTTAGGACCTTAATTTTTTTTTGTTAAATCACACTTTTGCCACTTTAATTGTGCATCAATTTCTACCTTCAGATCCATTTCATTTAGTGATTACAAAGAAAGTCATGTTCTATGTGTATTACTACATATAAAAGCATCTTTTGGATGTCACCATGGTGTATGTCACAATCTTGGTGCAAATATTGGCCTCAAATCAAGCTTAATTGAGTTAATTAAAAACAAATAATTTGAAGTTGAACCTGTTATTATCTTTTCTATCTCCACAACACTCAGACAAAATAGTGGCATTTCCAGAAGTTGAAATTTCTTCATATGTAACTGTAATAAGTGACTTCAACATGAAGTGCCTGTTTGTTACACCTTAGCATATTAGTACCCTTTAACATAGTGCAATAATTAGAGATGTGCCCAAAATAGAGAGAGAAAAAACAAACTATATTTAGTACAGAAATCAATGTTGAGATATGTTCCTGATCAATTTTAAAAGTGTCATATTGAGTCAAAGCCTACCTAATTTGACAGAATTCAGTTATTTTCAATATATTCTTTACGGTAATTCCCCTAATAATTCGATCCCCCCGGAAGTGCAGCAAAAATGGCTTATATCTGGCAATATTCTTCATGGCACCAGCTATAAAGTGTCATATTTTGTCATTATATGACTTTTCTTCAATTTGAATGAAGAATGGAAATGTTACTTTTCTCTGTGTTTGAATAACAGAGTTGAAAAGTGAACTTCCTGTGATTGAATTATTAGGGGAATTACCGTAACTTGGGCTTGGAGCCCTACCTAAAAATATTTTGCAGTCTGACTTGCTTCCATCAGCACTCGTCGGCAGAATAATAATTCATGAGAATCCAACAGATTGCTGTAAATTTTAACAATAACTTTGGAATGAAATGATAGCTTAGGATTCCTGTGAATTTCTGTACAGTTGGATTGTGGGAATGGATTCCCGTGGATTGCGATGAAAAATCCAGGTCTTTCTTTGCCATGTCAACTAGGGGGTGTGCCCAAATTATGAAGATCTACATGTAGCATGTCTATGGGCCTGCTGAAAATTAGGTACAATACTCTGTGGGTTTGTGGGTTGAGATGCCACATGGGGGGGGGGGGGATCATGGACAGCAACAATCAGGCTACATGTAGCACGATCGCTGTTCTACTGTCAGAGAAATACCGGAAATTAATTGGATATTATTAATTTGATATCGTGAACAAGAGAGTGATCCAGTGTTAAAAGGGTGATTTAATAATAATAGAAGAGAATTGTACCTGTGTCACCTCTCAAGCTTGCATGTGCCCGTTCAGTATCCTGCACCTGATCATGCAGAGACAGAGGAATTATTTTACGATCTCCAGTTTCTCTGTGAAAAAAGCTCATACCTGCATTGAGGATTTGGTCCGATTTTACTTTCCAGATTCCCATCCCCCTCCTTGCATAGTTTAGGCAGCGTGTGCAAGCATGTTTATCTCATCACTTAGCCAAAGATGCTTTCATGTCGAATAAGGCATTCTGAACAATCGGCGCGGTAATCAACCCCAGTGACAATGAGTGAAGAATGGGGGAGTTAAATACACGGGCATGTGTAACAGAGTGTATGTGAAAAAGAGAAATTTGGCACATTTTCCTGGAACGCTATCTAGCATGCCCAGGTACGGCTTTATGACTGGATTACGAGTTTTCAAGCAAAACAAAATTTCAGCTGAACAGTTTAGGTATGTTCAGGCAACCAGCCAATGAAATAGCAGTATACATTCCTGGATATCAATATACACATGTAGGTATTACACAAACCAATGTTACCCAACACAGGCCTGTTCAGGCATAGTGCCTTTCATGCCGAGATACATTACAACAATGCATGTATCATACAGGTGAGAATTATCTCCAATGTTACAAGTCCCACACAAGCCTGACAACCAAGTCCATAGAATAGAGCATGGTGGCCAGCTAAATCATTGTGGCATCAAAGTCATATCTGGGGCCAATATAAAATATCATGACCCAGGGCAGGAATTTGCATAAAAAATACTCTTTGAAATAAGGGTAATTCACTTCATGACAACAATGACAGGACGCCACCCATCACCCAGTAGATACATGTCGTTGTTTGTGATTTATGGCTATCTTCCGCGCTTCACTTCAAAAATCAGTGTCTGCTCTTCTAAACAATATTCAGGAGACTGATTTTGAAACCAAGGGGAGTGATTTAATGGATCACATAGTTTTATATAAGAGAAGCATAATTTATATAAAATGCAGTGCTTCATTTTTTTAAGCAAACAATTGATCATGATTATTTATTACTCCTCTTAATTTGACTCTTAAACACTCACCTTAATATGATATTAAGGTGAGTGTTTAAGAGTCAAATTAAGATGAGTGATAAATAATCATGATCAATTTTGTTTGCTTAAAAAAATGAAGCACTGCATTTTATATAAATTATGCACTCTACATGCAACATGCATACAGTATGAAGGGCATTATAAAATCTACCTGAATAAATCTACAGGTAAATTAATACTGGGTGTTTCCATGCTAAGGTGCTACCAATTAATGGTAAATGCAAGCCCTATTTCCATCAGATTTTTGTGTTATAAATTTTGAGGAGAGAACAATAAATATGGTTCCACAGCTTGCTTTGACAACTGTTCAGATACATTCTATAATACGGAAGGCAGTTGTGAAAGTTAATTACTAAAAAAGATTAAAATCTAATCATAATGGGCTGTTTTCTTGCATTTTGACTGTGACATGCTTTTACCATACTACCTTTTGATTGTGTTATTTGCCATCAACATTCAGTTGAATAAATTTTTAGTGGTGATCACACAAAATTGATACAAAAACTATGTTTCTATGTACAATTTAATGTTCATATCAACTCATTTATCATGATTTCTTTAATATTTCTGGTCGGACTAACATTGTCTGTCCTCTCTGGCCATGACATCTTTATGCTGGAAAACTGTTGAACCAGATGGACAAATTACTACCAATTTCATCAAAATGTTGATGATGCTTGTACTTGTAACTGAAGTGAGTCAAATTTGATTTACCTTAGTTGGATTGAAGAAAAAATACATTTTAATAATCAAGTTAATATTGTCTGTCCTATGTTCGTCCGACCACAAAGTGGTCTAATTCTCCAAATATTGCATGGCTCAATAATGACAAGTGTTCAATGCCATCTGACTTTGTCCATTGACATCACTTATGGATAATACTTTGTTAACTTAACCTGAGAACTCACAGACTTAGAAATAAATGTGTCTGTCCTTGTGTTGGACGAACCAAATTTGTGTTACAGGCGACCACCTGATGCTCAGATAAAACATTGTTCAAGCTGTCGAGAGACAAATTGACTTATCATCTGACATTCATGAACATGAATTTTGTCATTTGAAAATCATTTAAAAACATTACCAATCTTTTTGTCAATAAGAATACAGAATATCGCCAATTTATGTTGGTTGGACTAACAGAGGACAGACAGTGTCGGACTAACATAAGACAGACAGGTTGGACTAACATAAGACAGACATGTTGGACTAACATAAGACAACTTTTGTTGAACCAGGGTAATAGATGGATTTCCTTTATCATTCTCAGTGGCAAATCTCAGTTAACAACAGACTTTATATGAATTATTATCTAGCTGAAAATATTCTGAGGCATTCATATAGGATGCAATTCCCATTATAACGCTGTCCGTCTTCTGTTTGTCCGACACTGTCTGTCCTCTGTTTGTCCGACACTGTCTGTCTCTCGTTTGTCCAACACTATTTGGCAGTTTAAATGTTTGTGAGTAACAATTACAGACTTGAACACAGTTTTCGTAACAGACGTAAGTATTTACTTATTTTTCAACATCTAGCTAACTTTTAGAATCAATTCATGCTGGAATAGAGGGAATCAGACATTTTATGGCCACTTTCCTGTCTCCGTTTGTCCGACACATTATTTTATGTTGGCCATAATTATGATCTAAAGGAGCATTCATAGTTAAATGATATATTTATTTCTAAGACTTGCGATACTTTTGGGCTAGGAAAGCAATGACCAATAAATATGTTTAGGAATCATGGAGAAAATGCATAAAACTTCATTTTTGTCTGTCCTCGTTCGTCCAACACCAAGTTCAACATGCATGATAAAACTAGATTATTTCTTTTGAATCAGGTGAGGCATTATCTTTAAACAAATTTATTGATGAACCTCAACAATCAGTTAATCTATAGAAAAGAAATATTTTGTGAAAAAAGTAGGTTGATATTTTGTCATGGATGTCACACAAACGGTAACACCAAATCACGGAAACACCCTACTATCTATTCAGAGATACCTCAAGTCTACCTGAACACTAGGAGGGGGAACAACTCTACACCCTCTCAAATGAAGACCTGAACCAACATATTGGCCTCACAGTTGTCCATACAGTACAATGTACATTGATGCTGTCATTTATAAAGTGAATTATAATATTAATATCCAATTTTTTTTAGGCAGTCCCAATAAATTAATATCCTATCAATGCTCCCCAATTGTCGCTATGTAGGATCTTACTGATTTCAATTGAATTTGGGGTTCAGAGTGCCCAGTTCATGAATATTAAGTCTTATGACATCACGGCCACATTTTAACTACCGGTACTCTACTTGCAGTCGGGGAGGGGGATGCGGTTATCGTCACTGCTTTAACCCAAGGTTTATGCCAAGGACCAGTACAAATTTCTAGTGAGTGAGTGAATAGAATTTAACGTCGCTTTCAACAATATTTCAGCTACATCGCGACGAACCAACTAAGCACCACCCGGTCAAGTTGCGTTCCTGCTACTTCAAAGAAGAAATCTTTGAAGCAGCATGGAACCAGACACCCTTCCTCCACCCTATAAATCACCGAGGACAGCACACAAAAGGCTTACATGGTGCAATAAAGACTAGTGATATTACAGTGTTAGACATCACATTATCAAGTTCCTGTTGCTTCTCAGCAAAATGCATTGAAGCAACAGGAACTCGTGCCCACCCAACCACCCGCGTCCATATTTCTACCCCGCATTATGGTGCCAAACCGGCGGGAATGCGGCAAATATCTTACAAGCAACATATCCAAATGGCGGAGCAGATACTATTAATTCTAATTAGACTGATTTTTATGATAAAACAATTATTAGGTAAATTTTGAAATTAGATGGTCGACATGCAAGGTTATTCATGATGTGCACTGACTGGCAACTCTGTTTTCCCTTACATGTTGCATGGAAATTCTGAAAAGCTAATTTAGTGTGTAACAAACTGAACTCAAAAAACCGTGCAAAGCACTGAGAACCCCTCAGCATTGGGTGAATTTAAAGTGATCGTAAACCGTCAAGTATAGTTTCCATCAAATGAACGACCCTTGCGAACTGTGTCGGAAAATATTAATTTTAATTTTTTATGATTTTAGTACACAGAGTAAACCGCAAATAAAGCACGTTTTTCTATGGTGGTCTGTTGCAATCATATTTAGGTCTGTGACATACTGCCTTAATAGATATATTTCAAACTGTCTATATGCACTTTCCAATGCTTGATTCAAGCTTAAGGTGTGTACACTTTGAGTTTCAACACAGACTCAGTGTTCCAATGTGCATGTTTCATCAAACTCGGGGAAATTAAATGCAAGATTCAAATTAACTTGACCCTTACGAGTTACCATCTCCCAGATTTTGGTGAAACATGCACGTTGGAACCGTGAGTGTGTTGAAACTCAAAGTGTACACACCTTAGGCTTGAATCAAGCATTGGAATGTGCAGTTTGAACTAGATGTAACTGCTATCCTAAGGGATAACTGAGATACCCCCCACCCTGCAAGACACAAGTCTCCCATTTCGAGTAATATTTCAATACAGTATAAATAAAACCCAAGGATACGAAGGGCCATGTAACTGTGTAACAAATGTGTGAATCGCATGACAAATGTATTAAAATAGAAGCAAAATTTTAGGAGTATTAGTCTGGACAAAATTGTATCTACAGGATGGACAAGGCGATCCTGTACCCCTCCCCCAGCTTTATTTTGCGGGTAGTTCTATGATCATAGGTAACACATATGTAAAGTTTCATTCAAATAGAAGCAAAATCTTAGGAGGAGCAGTTCGGACAAAATTGTGTCCCCTACATGGGAATAGATCCTGCAAATGGCAAAGTCCTATAAAGTTCAAAACGTCATAAATATGTCAAAAATTATAATTTCGCCTTGAAAATAAACATGCACATCTTCAAATCATAGGTAACACATATTTAAAGTTTCATTAAAATAGAAGCAAAATCTTAGGAGTAGTCCGGACAAAATTGTGTCTACCGACAGACGGACAGACAAGCCGATTCCAGTATACTCCCCCTAACTTCATTGCGGGGGGGGGGTAATATATGTATTATTAAGGCACAGTGTGACGTCACTGGACCTAAATATGATTGAAACAGACCACCATAGAATACCATGCTTTATTTGCAGTTTACTCTGTGTAATAAAATCGTAAAAAATTACAATATTTTCCGACACAGTTCGCAATGGTCTTTCATTTGACAGAAACTTTACTTGAGGGTTTACGATCACTTAAAATAAGGTCTTGCTTAACGAACAAATAATTGGTGACAATAAGCAATTGGTGATAATGATTTCAATAGGCTTCTGTTCTGCAAACACCTGTACACATGTATGTGTGATCAATATTTGAGGCAAGGTCATTCTAGAGATATCTGGTTAAGAGAGAACAGAGTGTGGATGTACTATCTGTACATGATGACAATTCCAAAAGCTACTTTTAGCAAAAGCCCAGGAGTGGACAATGTGTGTCTAGTGTAAGTTCAGTAAGTCTTGGCCTTATCATTCTGGAGGTGAAAAGGAGACTGATGAGATTGATAAAAGGAACTACTTTGGCCTGGTGACCTGGGGAAAAAAGGTCAATCTGAAAGTGAGTAACTAGGATTTAACGTCGCCTTCAACACTATTTCAGCCATTTTGCGACGAACCAACTGAAAAATTTTCATTACGATTATTTTCCATGACCACATGCGCATGTGCGAGCCAAGTTTGGGGTTCCTAGACATCATCACTCTTGAGATACGATGGTATGGTGAAAACAGACAAATATTCGTAAATTGATGCTTAACCCAAGAAGATCATTTTCGCAGTAGCCCATGACCAGATGTGTGTAAGTTCAGTAAGTATGCCTTATCATCTTGAGATATGGTGGTACATGTAACAAGCAGTTGGTGACAAGCTGACATTATTTGACCTGGTGACCCAGAAGGGAATGGTCAATCTCATGGATTTTCAATATGTGTAGACTTATGCTATGTGATCATATGCATGGGGGGTGTAGGTTTAGTCAGTCTTGAAAATATGGAGTTAACGAGAAAACGGAGATGGATGTACAGACGTACATCTACATGATATCGACAATACCCCAAGGCACTTTTGACCGAAGATGTAATTATAATCTGAGTATTTCAAATGCATGGAAAGCCAACAAAAGTTGATAATTTAACCTTATTAATATGATGTTTGAGATAAGATTACATGTAGGCCTACAATAGAGAACTGAGTCAGCTGAACTAAGTTTTAAAGTTTCACACATAAATGCATGAAAAACATACAGCACAGAATCAACATGATCAATGCCTGACTTGCACTGTAATTGCAGTTAATCCTTAGACAATGCTATCTGCAGTGGCTGTGCACTGACCTGTGACTCCCAAATGATTTCTGGTTTGTTCTCCTGGTCTTTTTCCTATCTCTTCAGCATAGAATTTTTTTTTTTCAACTGTTGATAACTGGTGTAAATATAGTAAATATGGATCAGTTAAATTTACTATGAATTTTAAGAAAGGACAATGATGCTTACATTTATGATAATCTTGAAAACTTCAGGTCAAAAGTAGGCCAGCTATCATCGATTGTAAATATTTCCAAGGCAGGTTGAAGAGATATGGAAGTGACTTAATGAGCCACCAAGGATTTACTTAAAGGGAACGTAAACTCTAGTGAACGTCCGTGGCCAGTTAAAAGCTTTTTCCTCATAGAATCCAAGTTGTGTATCAGATATTTTTTTACATTTTTTTTACAGCAGTACCGGTACTAAACGTTTTAACTTCGCTACACTGGAACAACATAGAGGCCTCCATGTTTGAAGAATCGTGACGTCACCGTACACTAGTTCTTCTGCCTCTGGAGGTAAAAACGCGTCAATTGGCAGAGGTGCAGTATTCGAGACTGTAGGTCACAAACATGAACGAGGATGATTGTGCGACGTGTCGGGATTACCTGGCACTTTGTGACAGCCAAATGAAGGGCAGCCCAGCATGGTACAATATCTGACAGAATCAGGCCGTATTCTACAACGAAACTAATCTACAACATTGCATCTGTCAGTCGGGGAACGGAGAGGTGCATAAAAACGACCATGTGTGGCCATGTTATCTCAGCGCAGAGAATGTCCGATGACGTAGGAGATTATCGGCACAACTGAATATTACGCTTTCCCATTGGTTTAAAATCATGCCCAAAATAAACATGGCAGCGCCCTTGAGGAATTGCAAATCACAGTATTTTCTATGTTTGCGTCTTTCTCATTCATTGGGGGAAAATGGGAAAAAATCTTTGTCAAGATTTTTTTAATCTATAGGGACTCTTGTATAATGCCCGCGGTGTTTTACCACAGAGATTACGTTCCCTTTAAATTATAGTGAAGTCCAGGACTTCAGATTAGCTTGATCTTATGGAAGCACTTGGAGAGTAGACGCTCAGAAAATTTACCAAAAACACAAACAACATTGAACTTAATAAAAAGGCATAGAAATTACAGGAGAAGTTAACAGGAACATACATGTGTATATCAAAATTTATAGAGAATACAATAAATCTTAATCCTGCAAACTTTGGGATGATAAGTGGATTACAGTACAGTATTTGATCAGGATTACCTGTACAAGAGATAAATCTGCCCATAAAAAGCCCAAAGTAACATTCTGATAAATATCATTATAAATGCAGTGATGACACAATCACAGAAGTGTCACCTATTAGGCTTGAAGATTTGGACATTTTTTAGACACCCATCATTCAGCACATGATCATAGAGTTAACCATTTACCTCATTAACCAGAATAAAGTAAATTTAACAAAAAATTAAATTGAAATCTATCATCCAAAGTAGGTAAAAGCGAGAAACATAACATACAGTATATATTCCAATAGATTAATAATAATTAGGTCTCAACTTACATGATAATTGCTACTTAAAATGAGATATCAAGGACCGATCAATTTTCCTATTAAAGTTACTGTGCTGCATGTTACAGGTACCAGTACATGATAATTTACATGGATTTTACTCAGCATGTGGGACTGACAATATAGTCATCACCATTTATGTCTAATGAAAGTTAAAGCAATTAAGTCTATTATTGATCTACCTTTACCACTGGGGGTTTTACCTTTCAACTGGAGCTTTCAAGTGATTAATCATAAGCTGTGACCAAGCAGTGAACACAGGTAAACTCCTAAACAGCAGGACACCAATATGTGAGAGGAGGGAGGAACAACTGCTTTTCAATGACAAATCTTTCACACACACATCTAATAATCGTACATGCTCACATTCCAAAGTGAAGGAGACAAATACCAACTTCGCATCAGGCATGCAATATATGTAGTTTAATTATGTCTTTACGTCTTGAGTGTTCGCGGAATGTCTCGAGTGTAAACAGTGATGAAATTGAAAGATCAAAGCTGCAGAAGGGGACAAACGTGTCAACACACTTGTCGGGTAGAGGGAATTGTTTTTAGCAGTATGCAGAAATATGGTCACCACTAGCCACCGGAGTAGACATGATCTAGACACGGTATGTGGGCATGCCTCTCATGCGTAGACCTGGCCTGGCTTATACACCGGTGTTACCGCAGAAACCTGCTCAAGCCGGCAGTGACCACTTGCACAGGGGACAAGGCAGGGGAGCTAAATTTGCCACAATGAATTATGCCAATCCGAGAAAGATCAGCTAACTGGAGGCTGTTCAGCACTGACGGCTCAGCCAGCACAGACCAGCACTCGCTAATTTTGATAACTGATTGCACATGCTACGTGCCAAGGAACATAGGTTTTGTCATGTGCGGTTTAAAATAGATAATATCAAGCCTCCAGGTCTCGATGTTTGTGCATGCATAGGCCCCAGTTTTTATCTGTCAGTCATTTATTCATAGTCACGCATTTATTCCCGGAATGTGTCACGCACATTCATTCACACACGTCACGCGCGCACGCGTAATGGCATGCATGCATGCAAAAACAGCAGTCAGAAGACGGAGAGAAAATGTCTCAATAACTTACTTAACAGATGTTGAGGCTTCGTTTGCTTCCTCCTCGACATCTCTCAACCTTAAACGACCACATCAGCCTATTTGAGCGTGAGATCAGGCGCGAATACTGCATGATAAACATTGAAATGTGGACAGACCCGATCCTCCCCTTCCTCCCCTCTCCATTTTGAGCGTTGCATTCTGGGATGGCCACATGTAAAACGTGCACAGTGCACACGTTTGTGTGGCCGACGACAGACATTACGTGAGACAGCTGCAAGTCGCTCCTATTTTCACTCACGACACGTGTAAACATACATACACGAAATGGAGAAAGAAAACAAAGCTTCTGACACGCAGATTGGGTTTGTATGATTTGTCCCTGCTGTTTATTTCCCGGTATGAAATCCGTTGCGGTTGGATCAGGCACGTGTGACTGACATGAAGAAGGGTCCACTTTCTGTTTCAGCAGACAGGATGTAATAAATCGGCCCTATGTAATTTCCAAAAATACCAGCAATACTGATCTATAACACAATTTATTGACTTGTATTGTAATGTTCGTAGTTTGGAATTTTATTATTTCCATAAATTATAACGTGGGACATATTAGCTGACGTAAAGCCAAGAAGTTAACATGATCAGACAGTGATCACACAATATTGCATCATCGTGTTGCACCCGGTTGCATCATTAATGTGGCTAGTTTATATAGAGGGTACATTGGAGCAAAGAGTGCAGGAACATGGAGGGGACTGGAAGCACAGAAGCTGGGTGAGTCGGGAGCACATCGGTGGAAGAAGTTGCAACTTTAGCATTCATCCATATTATTATTTCAACACATACATGTATTTTAAATACTGGTATCAATTGTCTGTTGCCCCGTGGGGCTTCCGGGGATTGACCTGGGATGTCGTTGTGCACATCATAGGTCATGGTAAGAATAGGCCTCAGCTCCTCAGACAGCTTGTCGTAAGAGGCGACTAACTGAGGCACCCGTGGGGTTCCCGGATGTAAAAAGGAATAGAAGGACCCTACCCGTGTGGTTCCCGGGTATGAAAAGGAATAGGACCCAACATCGTGATATGACTGAAATATAGTTGAAAGCGACGTTAAATCATATTCACTCACTCACTCAATTTTCTTTCACCAATGCTTTAAAATACTAAGAGATGAAGCTAAACACATACATGTAGTCAGATCAAGATTGAACCTATGGATTTCAACTGAACTAAAAACACAGACTAACTATATGTAGCAGAGCATGTCGCCTGTATAGCTCGATAACATCATTTTTCTAGATTTCTGCTGTTTTACTTGGCTGGGTTGAACCCCTTGCTTGATAAGACCTGCTTTAGAAATGCAGCTGGTAGAACCAAAGTCGACCGAGGAGGCACAAAATGCATTCTGTGAAATAAACATTAAGATCTGGTATCATCATCACCAGTGATAATCACCCAATAACTCTTTGTTTAGATGGAATCTGGCTTCAAACATGGATGTTGTCAGGGCTCGAATTGGCGGCCTGCAAATTGCAATTTGCAGGCCAAATTTGAGGTGTTGCAGGCCATGTGAAAATTCGCCTGCAAAAAAAAAAAAAAAAAAAAAAAAAAAAATGCAGGTCATAATTTCTGTGGCAGAAATTGTTATTATCTTCTGTTCAGTGGATATTCTGGAGATCATTTTCGTCGACGGCATGTCCAAAAGGTAGAAAACTTTTCATCTTTTTCAACACAAAATACATCGTCGTGGTCGAGTTCAGATCGATGGCAAAAGTAAATATGTTCAGGGGAGTCTACTCGCGCATTACTTGGAAATAGAGAACTGTTGGCTCCCTTTACTGTCCTTACGCATGCGGCCAAAATGAACTGACAGATTAATTTGCCGGGCTGCCAAATAATGAAATAAATTGTGTGATGGCAAAAGTATCAACTGTACGATCGTGGGGGTTTAACGACTGGCTCAACATTACGAAAAAGGAGAAAAAAACCGGACATGATATTGTGACAGAAATGAACTGCTCGCTGTGTTCGAAGTACGAATGGCAAATTCAGACGGTGAGAAATTGTCAACAAGCTTGGATTAGCGGCACTCGTACAATCAAAAAAGATTGCGTGATCACACATTCGAAGGCAGTCTTATTAAAAAAATGCAGGTCAAATTTTGCAATTGCAGGTCATCTTGGATTTGACCTGCAAATTTTTTGGAAGGGGTTTTTTTTTTGCAGGTCATCTCTCATGCTCTAAAGCGAGCCCTGGTTGTCAAGTGGTTGGGTATCGTGTGGTTTGGGTACAAAATGGGCTGTACCCTCATTATAACCTCACTCTGGGCTCCAGTGGGACACACCCCATATAACACCTATCACAGCCTGTGTTTCTGGGTTACTGTATCAGCTGCCAATGCCTTCCTTTGATCATGAAAATAATGTCACATTACCGGTACATGTGGTTTCAATTTTGAAGGCTGGTACTAGTATGTAAGAGGAGTGTAGACTTTCACAAGGCCCCTTTAGATAAATGTCTGTGTTAGAGCATATCTAGACTGGCAGTGGAGACGCATGAATATCACCTGTTTGCTCTCAGAGCTGTGGATCAGTCACTTCTCCCAATGTCAGGTTACATGCTCTTTTGGCTGTTATTGATCATTATGTAAGGAAGTTATTGGACTTCAAGAAGACTCCTTAGAACATTACCAGAAAGTGACTGTCATCTGGACATCTAATCAATCACTCTTATCATGGGCAAGGTTATACATGGTGCCATTATGAATTCTTTATCAACAATGGATATATGCAGCCAGTTACAACAATGTGTGTCATCTGATCTCTTCAGGTCATTGTTAACTAATAGGTTGTTAGGATGTCCCAAGTGCATTTATTTCTCTGAGACAAATAATGTTGCATGTGTTTTAATTATGGTGGTCAACAAACCTGTACACATGTATGTAGGCCTATTACTGTCTCTCTTCGAAATGACCGGCTATCCCTTTCGGTGCTCAGTTTGGGAAAGACAGTATAAAACAAGGTGTCCAATCGACTGAGTCGCTGAGGAGGAATTCTGAGCCACGAAAAGAGAGTTGTGTGTTGATCAGTGCAGT
This sequence comes from Hanleya hanleyi, assembly GCA_036873755.1. NCBI lineage: Eukaryota > Metazoa > Mollusca > Polyplacophora > Lepidopleurida > Hanleyidae > Hanleya > Hanleya hanleyi. Next base: position 11,141 of record JAVTVY010023112.1, on the reverse strand, counting down.
CATTTAATGCTGGAATTGCTATACAGTGTGTGTGTAATCTCATTGAAAACAGCTGGCTACAGATAACTTAACAGCCATCTGAACTCTGGTTCCTACTACCCCTTAATGAAAATACTGAGTATACCTTGCCTCAAGATCTCGCTTGGGACTGAGTTTCATGCAGATCCGCGTAGGTTGGGCCACCTGGGGGCAAAGTTAAAACTTAATTCCCGGGCAACAACTTGTGAAAACCTGAACAGATCCTTGGAATTTGGTATGTGGGTACCTTTGCTGAATATCTTGATTGTGATTGTTTTTCCTGTTGCAAGCCCTTCATTTTGAGGGGAGTGACCACTCTCACTTCCGTCCAGGGGAGTCCGGGCCCTGTCACTCCCCTTACATTGATATCAAGAGAGCAAAAAGACTTCTAGATGAATTATATTTGTATCAAAGTATATTGTGATCACTCATCTCATCACTGAAATCTGACATTCCTGTAGTCTGAAGAGTTAATCAGAACTCTCTTGCCAAATTTTTAAACATCAAGGTCATCTGGGGGCGTTCAACTTTCATTCCAGGCAATATATTTGGAAAACCTTAACACATTCTTTTCAAATTTGATTTGTGGTTACCTTGCTTCACGTTGTCACCTCAGTGAGTCTTTCATGCCGATCCGCCTGTAGGTGGTGCCACCTCTAGGCTAATTCAAACTTTCATTTCCGGGCAAAACCCCGAAAGTATTCTTTCCAAAGTTGGTAATGGATACCTTGCTTCAAGATCTCTCTTGGGATTGTTGTTCCCCTTGAAGCTGAATAAGATGGTCCCACCTGGGAGCCAAATTGAAATTCCATTTCAGGACAAATTTGATATGTGGGTAGGCCTAACTTGTCACAGGATCTTGCTTGTGATTGCATTCCATGCGACCTATTAATTGGCAATGGTCCGATTCCCTGTAATGCATGTACTTTATGGTTGAGTCTTCTACTGGAGAATAATGAAAATCATATAATAACCAATTCCAAAGTATACTTGTGGATTGGAAACTTTGAGATTATCAAGCACAAATACAGGCCCTTTTTGTCACCCTGTACAGGTGCCCAAAGTACAGCTTATCCTCTAAAGTCCAAATTACCTTAAATATTCTATGTTGTACCCAGACCCCAAAATCTGCTGAGACACTTTTAGACAATCTAAAAACATGTAAACTCTACTCAAGGAACTAAGTTGAGCCCAAATTAATGGGCTAGAAAGGGTGCCCAAAATTAAAAAGCTCTATTTCGACTAGAGATAAAGAATCAAATATATAAACAGTTGAACTAACAGAAATTGTACATGTACATAAAACAGAATGCAAGAAGATAAAATAATTCGGATGGAGTACAAGTGGAACATGTGCAAGTTGAACCTTTCCAGTTCAGACTGATCCCTCTCCTAACATCTCTCGCCCTGATGAGGCACCAGAGCTCCTAAAATAGTCCATTGTGTGATGTTTGTCTCTTTGTTGCACCAAGAATAGAACGAATGCTGGGACATCATAGAGTTTTGTTCCAATGTTCCGTTGGTACAATACATAGAATTGATTTGATTTGCCATTGACCTCCAATTTTCTTTATATTTTGCACAGGCCGGATGGCAATCCTATATCCAAGAAAGCTCTGAAGAAACAACAGAAAGATGCTGAAAAGGCTGTGAAGAAAGCACAGAAGAAAGAGGCTGCAGGAGTAAGACAGATAACTAATGACTAGTCACTCCTTAAACTTCCATATATGTATATGGGATCTAGGCCTCATGGTCATAATTTATCTCTCTAGTACATATGTAACCATGATGACCTTGACCTTCCTTTTAGATTGGAGTGGAGTAGAGTTGGATCATGCAGGAGCCTGCTTTTTTTGGCAGCCCTCACAATTAGAATTGGTTAGAGTGAGTGGAATAGGGTTGGTTCATGCAGAAGCATGCTTTCCTGGCAGGCCTCACAATTAATGTTGGCTAGAGTGGAGTGGGTAGGGTTGGATCATGCAGGATCATGCTTTCCTGGCAGTCCTCACAAATAGGGTTAGTTAGAGTGGGGGTGGATTAGAGTTGGATCACCAGGAACATGCTTTCTTGGCAGTTCTCGCAAATAGGGTTGGTTAGAGTGGGGGTGGAGTAGAGTTGGATCACCAGGAACATGCTTTCTTGGCAGCCCTCGCAAATAGGGTTGGTTAGAGTGGGGGTGGAGTAGGGTTAGATCATGCAGGAGTATGCTTTCCTAGCAGCCCTCACAAATAGTGTTAGAGTGGGGTGGAGTATGGTTGGATCATACAAGAGCATGCTCCTGGCAGCCCTCACCATTAGGGTTGGTTAGAGTGAGATGGAGTAGGGTTGGATCATGCAGGAGCCTACTTTCCTTGCTGTCCTCACTTCAGCCCCCCCAAATATTGGTGTCCGGCGCAAAAAAAAAAAAAAAAAAAAAAAAAAAAAAGGGAGAAGGAAAGAAAGAAAGAAAGAATGAAACAGAAAGCAATCATAGCAGAGAAGTAAATGTTTAGCTTGTCACATATCTTTATCAATTGTTGCATATTACAGGGGAAGTAAAATTATCATCAACAATGCTTACCAGAAGGGCTAGAATAGTTGCAATCGGTCAGAGAATAACGCAACAGTTTGGCGATATCGGACGAGACCCCGTGTGATTTTCTCCGAGAAACGAATAATGTGCTCCAATTCAATCACATATCGCCCATTTGGACAGGTAAAAAATCTAACCCAGACACAAAGTCACTATTTAACTGGTGTAAATATGATGAATATGGATAATTTTCGCTAGTATTCCGAGAAAGGATCACTAAGGTTACATTTTTGATAAGTTTGGCAACTTCAGAACGAACACAAAAACTCGTGCGGTCAACCACGCATCAATGCACCGCCCCTGCAATCTAGGCAAAATAGTATTGTCTAAGAAATAACTTGAATTATAGTGCAAACCCCGGATTGAATGATCATTTCACCTTGTATATCACTGTAGTGATCACCACTGTTATAGGACATTTTCGCAAAAAAGAAAGTTCAACCTTTACAATCTTTTACCGCTCAAATGCTCCCAGTGAGCGCCAATTTACCATCAATTTACAAAAAAAAATCTACGCTGCGAGGGGGGATACCCCCCTCTCAGACTCTCCCCCTAAGCCCCCCCAAACTTCACAACTTGTCTACGCCCTTGGAGTGAAGTAATTTGAATCATGCAGAAACATGCCTTCCTGTCAGACCTCACAATTAGGGTTGGCTAGAGTGGAGTGGGTAGGGTTGGATCATGCAGGACCATGCTTTCCTGGCAGTTATCAGAATTAGGGTTTGTTACAGTAGGTGGAGTAGGGTTAGATAATTCAGGAGCTTGCTTTCCTGGCAGTCCTCATAATTAGAGAAAGCCATGCTTATTACCTTGGCAATAACTATTGTTTGTTTCAGATAATTGCAGAGAGCATATTGCTTACAGAATTGTTTGCATCATAATACTTGTTAGCTGGGTAGACAGAAACTGTAATTCATATTGCACACCTATTAACATAGGTCACAGAAGAAGCTGAGGCAGGTCCTGATTATGCCAAGGACCAATATGGGAACTATCCCCTGATGCAGTCGCAAGAGTTACGGGACACCAAAATCCATGATCTCAAAGACCTCACTCCTAGTCTGGCAGATCAGAAGGTGTGGGTACGGGCCAGACTTCAAACAAGCAGAAGTAAAGGTGAGTTATACTGTATCAACATGACCCATTCGCATAGCCATTCACTACATGACCCTTCTACATAGCTATTCACTGCATGCCCCTTTTACATAGCCATTCACTGCATGCCCCTTTTACATAGCCATTCACTACATGACCCTTTTACATAGCCATTCACTGCATGACCCTTTTACATAGCCATTCACTGCATGACCCTTTTACATAGCCATTCACTACATGACCCTTTTACATCACCATTCACTACACAGGGGCGTCGCTAGGGGGGGGGTCGTCAGGTGCGAACGACCCCCCCTTGGACGCGCCAAAAAACCCCAGAAGAAAACGCAAAAAAAAACCAACAAAAAAACAGAAAAAACGAAAACAAAAACAAAACAAACAAAAAAAGCAAAAGGGAAAGGAAAGAAATAAAAAATGTCATAAGTCTGTCTCCAGAAACGTAAGCATGCTCCGTTTGAGTAGTGACGCGTCAGTTCGCTCAACAATCATGGGTTCACCACGACTCTCCGCATTGGCGCTCATGAACATACACTATGGTCATAAAGTGGATTCTGAAAGAGCTGTAGCTCTGTTCATGAGACTCCACCCTCGACGGATACAGCAGGCGAATTTACTATGCAATTAATCATTAACACTAACTCGTGTTTTTTTTTCTTCTGCTCGATGCGTGTCGATTTGATAATGATGAAGCATCGGCAGCCTCGGTCTACCGTTTGCGAAGTGCAAAACTGGTAATAAACTGAAAGTTGTATATGTAAGCTTTGCTGAAGGCTATACTACATTCGTGATATTTCATTTCCGGAATATATATCAGTTTCATTTTTTTCTAGTCAATATTTTACCATGGCCACGTTTTAATTTCCAGAATGATGAGTGATATCAGTTTCATTTTTCTAGTCAGTATTTCACGATGGCCACGAGATATAGTCCATGATACATAGTTTGATATTCTACACAGTATTATTGTGATATTTTCAGCAAAAGTTTAATGTTCCCAGTCATGAAATGACATATGGAACGGAAAGTGATATGATGACGTTTAGTTTTAATCATTTTAACATGGTTACGAGGTATATCAGCCCAAAGCATTATTATTGTGTTTTTAAGATGACAAGAGAATAAAATATCAATATTTGACAAATGATGTGTTAGTTTAATTGTTGGAAATCGCTCAGAATGTCAGGCCATATGTTCAGATTTAAATCCGGGAAAACGCTTAGAACGCATCTCCGGCGATCTAGGACCCCCGGAGCTTCCGGGGCATAGGCGGCCCCTGGACCCTCGCCTAAAGTGCTATGATAATCGACCCCCCCTTGAAAAATCCTAGCGACGCCCATGCTACATGACCCTTTTACATAGCCATTCACTGCATGACCCTTTTACATAGCCATTCACTACATGACCATTCACTACATGACCCTTTTACATAGCCATTCACTACATGACCCTTTTACATAGCCATTCACTACATGGCCCTTTTACATAGCCATTCACTACATGACCCTTTTACGTAGCCATTCACTAAATGACCCTTTTACATAGCCATTCACTGCATGCCCCTTTCACACATTCACCCATCGTCATAGTGTGTAACCTCCTAAGGGCTGTTCCATTAAAAAAGGTATGGGGGGGGCGGAAGGCAACTCAATTTTTATTCTGTGGGTCGTCGGGAGGTTCTGAAATCCTATTACAGGGGTGGTGGCTTTATGGATTAATTCCTTTTTATGGGTGGTGGTGGTGAAGCTTCCACTGATGGATTAATTCCTTTCCATACGTGGTGGGTGAACCTTGCACAGGCGGGAAATCGTTTATTTATTTCTTGTGGTGTTGCTGAAAGTTTGTTCGGATATACCCAATAACATAAGAATAAACTCTACAAGTTACCACATCTTTGTGTTGTGTCTTCTTTCGTCTGGCCTACGGGTCCCAAATACGCCACCTGTTGGCGAACACACTTTGACAGAGTTGTCCCCCATGATTGACGTTGCAGAAAGTCCTGTTGGCGGTTTGTAACGAGATGGTTTTATTTCATACTTATTTTTCAAGTGTGACAGGTTTATCAACCACATTAAGGGAGGATGTCACAATCCAGAACGCCGAACTCGTTCACACCGATACGTGAAGCTGTTCAAGTAGTAACGACTCCAGCGGGATCATACGTTCAAGTGAACATGAGGAAGCGTTTCTACCGTAACGCCCCCTCGTTACTGTGTGAACACCCGTTCCAGAGCATTCTTTCTTTTATAAATTACGGCTCTTAGCAAATGACTTATGTGAACATGATGGATCTGGAAAGATAGTCGAAAACACGCCAGACACGGCGATTGCGAAGAGCTGCGACTAGAACTTTTATCCGCGATAACACCTAAACATGGTCTTGATACAATTTTTCTTCAGGCAAAACTCTAAATCAAATTTTGGAAGAAATCCTGAAAGATATCTTTCGTGAAGTCAGCACGAAAAAAATGCTTTCTCACAGGTCCGCGTTACTTCCAAAGCAACATAGAAACCCTCCGGTTTCAATTTGACATTTCGGTTTTCTCTTGAAAAAAAAAGGGGAGAAGGGGGGGGGGGTTATTTCTCCAACTTTAGATCTGTATTTTATTTGCATCCCGCGATATGATCTGTCACGTAGGTGACTGTAAAACTGTCTATAAGATTGGGTTATACGATGTAAAGAAAAAGTTAGCCTATCATTCAATATTGTTGAATAATTTCCAGAATATATATTTATCTGTGCTGTCGGTAAAGTTATCTCGCACACGTTTATTATCCCATTAGGCAAATTTTCAGTATTATGCATATATTTAGGAACAAAGCCGAACTAATCTCATGCCTATTTTTTTTTATTTCAAACACTATAAGGAGAGACGCGTTGCCGATGTTATGTTTCTGGTTTCAATTGAATTTTGTTGTTTGAGTTGAAATATTTGAACACATTATATTTCTTCGTGTGAGAGTTAAACCTCAAATTTACAATTTTAGTATTTCCGAGATTATGTTACTGCATGGCATAGCGAAAGCTGATTTTACCCTTTTATATTTCCTGCAAATCTTTTACTAACTGCATGCATTCGTTTAACTATACGGTCTATGAATTAAGGTAAGTAATAAACTTGGTGGTCAGCGACAGATGACAGATTGGAATCTTCCCCCATTTCCGGTACTTGTGAAGACAGCCATGGATGTTGAGAGTTTGTAAGTCCGTAACACCAAGGTTGGGCAAATTAGAATGATAATCTGCAGCATTTGAGAATAATGTCGTTTACAGCAAGATGGTATAATCCGAGTATGTTATTGTTAACCAAACTCAAAATTGTAGTTCAAGCCTCTTTCATATGCACATTAAAATGGCAAATAATCGTGATTAGCCCCATCAAGAGACCAATCATATTTAATGATTGACAGTAAAAGTCTTTCATCTATTTTTTTTGTAATTACAATCTGGATTTCTGTCCACGGAGCTGCGACTCTGTAAGTCTATGGAGATTGACCTCCGTCAGCCCACAGAGCTTGGACTCCATCAAGCATAAACCGTGACTCCAGCCCCACGACCTTGATCCCGAAAACTCGTGGAATACTATTTAATTTACTTAGACAGCCAACTGAGAACATAAAGGAAAAAGTGCACCTGCTCTTTCATTGATTGGCAATATCGTCAGTGGCGCTATTGTCGATAATTACGCTCATCGGATATATATATTGGATATACAATCTCATCCCTACAGATGTCGGACTTTCGATGGTTTTTCTAAGGTTCTTATTTTTCTGTACAATTATCATAGTTTTTATTTACGAGGAGAGAATTTCATATTCGACGATATTTATTTGATAATAGTAATAGATTTAAAACAACAGAAAAGTATACCCCATGATTAAATGCTTCAGATTCGCCATTCATTGGGCAGCCGTCGTCTATTGAGAGTTTCCAAAGGTCCGTAATCCACAGACCTGTTTCGTAATGGCCTTCCAAATTCTCTCCATTTGGGAATTCCTTGAGGTTGGCCACTACCAGTTCATCTTTCATCGTTCGCACTTACCTTACATTAGTTCATCATCACCGCAGGCACTTACCTTATAGTACACCTGAATTTGGAGAAGAAACACGGGCGAATAACAGGAAAGGAGAAAAGAAGTGTGTTTGAAAAATAAATCAGAGTAAAAGTGCACCATGAACATTCGAGCAGTGTTTTCCTCTCCAGTATTTGATGCCTGTCGTTGATTCTAATTAAATCTTCTGTGACCTGATATTGACGTGGAGAAATCAAGACAGGAGTCGCTAAAGTTCATTCACATGAAACGAGAAAAGAGGATGGTTGGATATTCGTTATTGAAAAATAAACGATTGAGCGATCCCTCCTCCCAGTAAACATTCAAGCTATATTTTCCTCCGCAGTATTTGATGGCTGTCGTTGATATTAAATCTTCTATGACAGGAAATGATTATGGCAATTATCGTTGACCAGACTTGTTTTAATGTGTACAGGTATTTGAATTGTCCATGCAAGAGGTACATACGTGCTAAAGCCGGCAATCTTATGTTGAAAACGAGAACCATTTACGCATATCGATTTAGCAGGAAGACATGGTACCCGAATATTGACCCCGTGTTTTTTGTTTTGGCGGGAAAACATACACGTGGAAGGTAACATTTCATGGTACCGATATCAATGTACACACATAATTCTCAAACAGACTATATATCAATTGTTTTGTAATCAGGAATGACCTGAGAAAGGATTTGTAGGAGACAATGATAATAATCACGGATAACCCTGTAATAATAGAGCTTTGTTGAACAGTTTACTAGACGGCGTACGGATAATTGTTGATAAATTAGATGAGCTTATTCCAGTGAGCTGTTCCTCGATAAATAGAAAACAATAGCTTACTTTCGCATTAGAAATATATTTATATCGATAGACTGATGCAGGTAGGTATAGGTACCTTTTGTGGTGCAACGAACAAAACCATTGAGCCAACATGAACAGGTCGTAATAGTGCGGGAATATTTAAAAATATATCCCATTTATTACATATATATGCGGTGAATAAAATACCACACACGCAAAAAAACAAAAAAAAGACACTGTATTTCATGATCCTTTATTTCACAAATTTTATGAAATATATTCTCCAAGTATTGACCCGTTTGGTGTCATCATGGAAATGTATCTTGATGTTGGGTGGCCCTGAGATGGACCCTAAAATCCCGACGGGCGCCTGCTGATGCAGCCTTTCTTCCTTGACGGCAAGGGTGCCATTGACCTGAAAGTAATAACAATATATCGATTAAGACATTATTGGTTAATCAAATAAATTTATCTAGTTTATAAACATACATGAAATGAAAAATGATTTTCGATAATACTACGGCCGGGTATGTGAGCGTAGTTGCCTGACTAGGAAAATGAAAGCATACGTACTTTACTAGTATATCAGGCACGGCGGAACAGGGGGGGCCGGGGGGGCCATGGCCCCCCCAATATTTTCAGCAAAAAAAAAAAAAAAAAAAAGACAAAACAAAACAAAACAAAACCAAAAAAATCAGAAAAAGGCAGAAACTGATAAAAATAAAAAAATAAAAAAACGATAAAGCAAAAAACCTATATCTGTATTGAATGCAAATTTTACTTTTCAATGAGCATCAAATCTGTGCTTTTACACTACAACGAATATCAGCCACTTCAACAGGAAATATTAGTGAGCTTATGATCTCTCCGAACATGCCCATGAACGAATTAAGTGCCAGTCAATGTCTCCATCTGGTTGCTTTGGAGTCAGATGTTTATACATGTAGTCTACCCGAGATTGGTTTTTAAAGATACACCCTCATGTTGTTTTCTCTTGGACTTCAAAGAGTTTGTCCTTCAGCTTCTTCTCTACTTAGGGTGCTTCTTGAAATAAGAACATGAGTTCCTTGATTGGAATGGCATATGCTGGTTAGGCAAATCGGATACACCATGCCCAGTGTGGTGTTCTGATCTGGATGGATTAGAGTTCCAGTTGGAATGGCTTATGCCATCCCCCTCTTGGTATGGCATAGCCATCCTTTGTCTGCCCAGTTCCAAAAAGTATGCCATGGAGTTCCTAGGAGTTCCAACTAGGTGCAGCATGATTTTAAGATTGTAAGAGATGTTTTTTATCGAGCAAATACTTTGGAAGATCTTTTTATTCGGGTGAGGGAGGATTGCATCTTGGGTTATTTGAGCGAAATCGGGCTGTTACATACGTTTTATTGTGTGTATGTTTTAATGCGTTGGATTACTAAGCTAATGACTTGAGTACCTAGAATTTTGTTTGATCGTCGCTATATAGCTGAAATATTGCTGAACGAGACATTAAACCTTACTTTTCTCTCTCTCTCCTCTCTGTGTGGAATGCCTTATGTCAGTGCCTAGCATGCCCCAATTTCAAGAAGCTTCCTTAAACTGAGCTTTAATCTAATTAAACGGAGATTCCACGAAGGTACCGTATTGCCCCAAAACACCCTCGTTCATTGGTTGATAATTTAAACGGGCAGTTACAGTAATAACTGTACAGCCCTAATCTGCCTACAGGACCTGGTTGTTGAGATATCTTTTGATTGAAATGACATATATTTAACATTTAATATATTTCTACTTCCGAACATTCTAATTTTCTTGACGGGGAATATTAAAAAAAAAAATGAGAAACAACAAAACAGGCAAAAAATACAGAGATTACATCTGTGAAGATTTCTTGTTTTATTCCTCGGAAATACGCTAGAACGGGTCTCCGGCCATCTAAGACCCCTGGAGCTTCCGGGGCCTGGGCGGCCCCTGGACCCTCGCCTATTTGTGCTGTGATAGTGGCCCCCCCAATCACCAATTGCTTCCGCCGTGCCAATTTACATCTGCACAATTAAGAAAAGACAAACCAAATTAAAGTTTTAGGGACGGAAAGTGATATGGTGACGTTTAGTTTTAATCATTTTAACATGGTTACGAGGTATATCAGCCCAAAGCATTATTATTGTGTTTTCAAGATGACAAGAGAATAAAATATCATTATTTGACAAATGATGTGTTAGTTTAATTGTTGGAAATCGCTCAGAATGTCAGGCCATATGTTCAGATTTAAATCCGGGAAAACGCTTAGAACGCATCTCCGGCGATCTAGGACCCCTGGAGCTTCCGGGGCCTAGGCGGCCCCTGCACCCTCGCCTAAAGTGCTATGATAATCGACCCCCCCTTGAAAAATCCTAGCGACGCCCATGCTACATGACCCTTTTACATAGCCATTCACTGCATGACCCTTTTACATAGCCATTCACTACATGACCCTTTTACATAGCCATTCACTACATGACCCTTTTACATAGCCATTCACTACATGGCCCTTTTACATAGCCATTCACTACATGACCCTTTTACGTAGCCATTCACTAAATGACCCTTTTACATAGCCATTCACT